>CM021106.1:370100733-370113461 GCA_007115665.2 Sequoiadendron giganteum
GGAGTCTTTTGCTGGAGTTGCCTTTGCAACCAATCAAGCGTTTGAGGTTCCTTTACTGGCGCCTCACTTTGAGTCCCGCTGTCCTCCTTTTCGAGCTCGACAATACTGACAATAAGAGCCTTCTCATTAGTTCCTACATCTTCCTTTCCTTTATCAGAACCTTACTCGGATGTCTCATGTTTAGCGGGGGACTCAATACGTTGCTGCTCCTTGGGTGAATCCATTTCCTTTTCAGCATCCTCCTCCTTGTTTAAAGTATCCTGATGCCCCTCGGGGCTCTCTGCCTGTTTGCTCTCTTGGAGGAAAGTTTCCTCACCACCCTCTGGAGTCTGGCCATGTTCCTCGGTTGGAGATCTGTTACCTTCTGTCTCTGGAGCAACTGTCTCCTGTTCTTGTGCAAGGCGGTCCTTGGCCTCCTTGTCCTCAATTTCCTTGAGTTGTTTGCCCCACTCGGCATTGAGCTCGGGTTCATTCGACTCTCGGATCAATTCAGTATCAAGGTCCTCACTATCTTCACTAGACTCACTGGAAGACTCATAGGCCACCTTATCAATCTTCCGACGTTCGAACACGGGATGGTCGTGATATTCAAACTCTTCATACTCCGGCGCCTTCTCAGCCTCTAATTGCTGTCGTTCACGCTCATCTGATATCTGCATGGTCGCCTTCATCTTTGGTGATTCAATAGAGAGATCGATCCATCCGATCCATTTATCCATGTCCATTCCATGATCCTCAGATCCATTTCCTCCGGCGTCCATTCCGTCCATTCCACTCCGGCCGATCCATTCCATCCGTCCATTCCATTCCTTCCTTCCATCCATCCATCCATTCCATCCATTCCATCCGGTCATCCATTCCTTCCATCCATTCCATTCCTGTCCATTTCCGTCCATCCATCGGTCCATTCCATTCCTTCCTTCCATGTCCATTCCAGATCCATTCCTTTCCATCCATCCTTCTTTCCATTCCATTCCAGTCCTTTCCATTCCATTCCACTCGGGTTGATTCCATTCTATTAGTTTCCATTCCATTCCATTCCCTTCCATTCCACTCTGGTTGATTCCATTCCTTTCCATTCCACTCGAATACATTCCCTCCTATTCCACTCGGAACGATTCCATTCCATTCCATTCCATTCCATTCCATTCCATTCCATTCCATTCCATTCGTGTTGATTCCATTCCTTTCCATTCCATTCGGTTTGAAGTCATTCCATTCCATTCAATTCATTTCCATTCCATTCCATTCCATTCCATTCGGTCCATTCCTTCCTTCCTTCCTTCCTTCCGTTCGTGTCCATTCCATTCCGGCCATCCTTCATTCCATTCCATTCCATCCTTCCATTCCTTTATCGGGTGAGATCTTCCATTCCATTCGGTCAGGGATCGGGCTATTCCATTCCATCCTCAAGATCCGGCTTCCTGTCCGGTCCGGTCAGGCCTCCTTCCATTCCTTCCTTCCTTGTTTATCCGGTCCGGGTCCTCCGGTCAGCTCCCATTCTTCCATTCCATTCATAGTTCATTCAGCCATCCTATGTATTGTTTGATACCTATGTACATGCATTGTTCTTTACCATTTTTTTAGGTTACATTATTGTGATTGTTGGTTGTGAAAGTGATAATCATGGGTACCCTCACCCCTTTTGATATTTTAGACTTTTAGCCTTCATTCTTCCCCTACAAATCTAATAGAGAATAGTGCGAGCTTCCTCAAGTGATTGTATTGATATCTTGTGCAGTAAAAGCAAGAAGAAACAATTCAAAACTTGGTGTATCACCATTTTCCCTTATTTTTAGCATTTATCCTTCTACCCTTTTCCTCCTACAATTCATATTTTATGGCCTTTCTATTGTTGGGTTGGACCAACCATTGTTCCACCTAGTTTTGAAAGGAATTTGACCTTCTCTAGAGATCTAACCTCATTCGTAGGGTCCCACACCTTGAGGTTAGTTTCATTGTTTCACCAGAATGCTAAACCCGTTGTTCAACTAGGTGCAATTTCGAGTGATAATAGTTTTTGGCATGCCTGATGGGACAAGAAGAAGTTTCACTTCACCATTATTGACAAAGTGGTGTTGCTCTCAATAATTCAGCCTTGAAGAGGCACACAAACAAGTACCTAGAAAACCTTCCTTCAAAGAGAGATTCTACATCAAAGTTGGTGACTCAAATGTTGGGGAGAAATCCTAGTTACAAATTAGACATGCGCATCCATGCCTCGGATTCAAAAAAGGGTGTCTTCTGGAGGTAAATTCCAATATACTCAACTACCATATTTTTCTTCTAGAAGAAGAAGAAATGTTAGATAGTCTTGGTCACCCAATAGGAGAAATAGAGGAACAAGTCTTGTAATGCCCCGCCATGCTGACCCCAAAGGACAACCTAAACTAACAAATTTCTGCACAATTTTTTTTTTTTGAAAGGATAACATTACACTGGTTGCACATATTACATGTAAAGAAATTAAACAATTACATTATCAACTACGTCCCCTGGGGTACATGCGATGACATTACAAAACCTAAAATCATACTATATTGATAACGAATGAATCAAGACTACATTATATACCATCAATAAGAAACATCCACAGATGATAATTCAACATAACAAGATTAACTTAATTTTGATAACCATAACGTACTATTATCTTGAGGACTCAATGGAGCATAATTCCATAAATACAACATATCGAATAACAGCTACAAAAAATCATCAACCACATAAGGTTTACAAGGTGCATAATACATTACATCCATTTCATTTCATTGGATCGTTTGAGAATTACAATAATACAAAAGTGATCCCCAACATGAACGAGAAGAATACAATATGATAGGGTAATACAACTAAAAAGGAGAATACAATTAATAAGACTGGATCCATCTACGACACAACTCTGAAGCCACCAAAAGTGGCACCAATCTCCACATCTCGATCCTTGGTTGGGGACCCAATGGGGTGCATAGCACGTTCCACCTGACCATGTGGACCTGAAGGCCCACCCCCCGTGCTAGGAGATGACAAGAAAGGACCCACGACCAAGATAGTCAAGCAAAATGAATCCCAAGACCAAACTATAAGGTCAACCAAAACATAACATACAACAATCTCAACGACCACTTATAAGGTGACTACTTCTAGAGGCATACAAGGGAAAAACAGTGAATACTATGGGAGAGTATCTTTGCATGGTCCTAATACAAAACTTTACAACAATCAGAGGTGTACCAAACTTATAACACCAAACTTTACCAGTTTGAGTACAAATGTGAGGCATGGACCATCTTGCCAAACAACCATAACAAGAGGCAAACTATGAAATAAGGTAACACCCACAAGAGTTCAAAATCAAACATTTCAAAATCAAATCAAAGAAATCCAACATACACCCATTACCCAATTCCTGAGGAAGCTTATAACACCAACTTTCATAAACTCCCAACTGAAGAGTACGCAAATACTTGGGTTCCCAAAGAACTCACATCATGGATTGGCTTATAAACTTGTCAAAACAGAAAAATAAATCAATGAAGAATTCAATCAATGAGGAGAACGCAAAAATCAAACTTTAATCTCCTAACACAATTCCATGTAATGAAACTTAAAATCATATTCGATACTCCACTTGTTTATACATTCATATTCAATTTGACAAATAAACTAACTCAATATGAACATGAAAGGATTACTCATTTGTTAATGATCTAACTTCAATGTTCACTTCCTTAATTATAAAGCTCAAATAAATCAAATCTCTCCTAGTAATTTTTAGATTATTAATATTTTATTTTATTTACACCTCTATATTGAAAACCCTTAATTAAAATAAAGAACTATGACAACCTACAGAATGTAACCCATCAAATTTCTCTTAATTTGTGATTCCTAGCATATGCATTTGTTTATTTCAAAATAATTAAAATTAAAACATAATCTATACCTTTGTTACTTCAAAATAATAAATTTAATTAAAATGTAATATGTATATTTGTTTACTTTTAAATTGAATAAATTTAATTAAAACCTAACTTTTTTATATGTTGACTCCACCTTAAATAAATCTTTTATAAATCTAACATAAAATCTTATTTAAATCTAACATAAACAATTTTACGCAATTCACAATCTAACAATAAGGATTTGTAAATAAATTTAACTTTAAATAACCTTAATTTAAAACTAATTTAAATGCACTCAGAAATAAATCTAATCTTTTCTATTTTAAATGCTTCTAGAACAATCTAATTTTAAATGCGTTCAAAAATAAATCTAATTTTAACGTACCAGGATTTGAATAAATGATACTTAATTTAATTTATAATTCCTTTCAAGAAAACAATTCACACTAGCATGACCATACGTATATATATATATATTAAAATGAAAGCACATTCCAATATCTATGTCCAGGCATTCCCAAAATAATCAGTTTATTTACAATATATTTTAAACATCATTATTATATTAAAATATTTTAGCACTATAAATATATCATAATTTATAATCTACTTTTAACTTAATTACTCTATCCAATCAACTAATTCTCTTTTATTTAGAGTAATTACTTAAAATCTATTTTAGACTTAATTAAACAACCCTAGGTTTAAAACTATCAAAATACTTATTTATAAAACACCACACATACACATATAAGTACGGTAACTGAAAATACAATTTACACAGAAGCAAAACAAATTCATTTCCACTAAAATAAACAAAGGATAATAATTAATCAATTCCATTTTATACACCAATTTCACTTAAGCTAATAATTACTATTTTAAAACATCAATTTACTCAAAACACATAAACATATATATTTTATATTTTTATAAATACATAAGATTTAACCTAAACTACTATCTCAAACAACTAGCATGCTTAAACCAGTTATAAGCAACTTTATATTCAAATATATATTTTTATAAATGAACAAAGGAGATAATGTATGACTAAGTAACCATTTTAAATCTTATATGTTAAAACCTACTGTTGTGATTAAAAGAGTTAGCACATAATAAAACATAGCATAGTAAATGCTTACATTTTCAATGAAATAATACACATATATGTTTACGAACCGTAGCAATGATCCAGATTTACACACATACATCTATTTGTTTATAAATATATATCTGTGTTTTAAAAAAAATATAAAATTGAAGCTAAATGAAACCCCAAAGCAAAGACTATATATATATGTGTGTGTGTGTGTGTATTAAATTCTTTAGAAAAAGAAACAAAACCACAAGTGAACGCTAATACCTAGAAAATGAAGTTTGAAGGTGGTGACGAAGTTGAGTCAATCTCTCATTTGTAAAACTGATTCCTCCAAATTCCTCTCGACTATAAAATTCTTCTTAACTTTTACCAAAGCCCTATGCAGAGTGAAAACTGATTTTTCTCTTTGACAATTGAATCCTCCTTTCACCGAATTCCCCAGAAGGAATTAAAGATGAGTTTTCTAAAGAATAACAAACAAATTCCCCAAAAAGAATTAAAGATGAGTTTTCTAAAGAATAACAAACAAAACAGGTGGAAAATTCCTAAATTCTTTTCCTCCACCTGTCAATTCACTTTTCACCTATTTTACCACCTGAAGGGTAATCTTTACATCTAGAAAAATCCTCCACCTAACTCCACTAACCTTTAATTTATTAATTTTTTCCATCTCGTAATAGCTTTCACTCTTTTTTTTTCTAATATTTTATCTAATGTCATTTTATTTAAATTAAATATATATATCTATATATATACCCTTTTTATTTATAGTAATTAACAAAATATTTATTTATTATTTTTGAATAAATCCATAATTAAATAAAGCAATATTATAATTAAAATATTATTCTATTTAAAATATTTAATATTGACAATTAAAATAATATTTATTTAAATCTACAAACATTTAAATTTGCAACTAATTTAATATTTAATTAAATTCTTGGCAATTTCCCAAATCACTTTACTAATTAAATTTAATGCTTAATTAAATTATTTTTCACAATAATAATAACCATCATTAAATTAAATTAACTAATTAACAATAACGATAACACATTACAATCAACAATTAACACATTAAAAATCAACACTTAAAATGAATGATATAAAACAAAATGATACCAAATAAAACGAAATACTAGCGAACAACATCGTCAAACAATGAAATCACAAACAAACACTTACTCAAACACCTAGAAAGGCCAATATAGAGGGGCACTACAAGTCCTTCTTTTAGAGCCTAATCTACACCGCCATTAGGTAGATTGTTTCAAGTTAGAATACTTGCTACCCAGTCACAAAGGAGCCTATTCCATATGGCTCATCCTAGAAATCAACCTTTTGTGCCTTTTAATGGGAGTATCCCACTAAACCTTCAGCAACATGATGACATTCCTATGGCTGCTTTGAAAATCCTCCCATTTTTTTATGGAGAAGACCAAACCACACCCATTGAACATGTCAAAGATGTGGGCTCACTATGTGCATTTCACAATATTACAAAAGAAAATGTTTCTCTTAGACTCCTGGTTACCTCATTCAAGGCCAAAGCATTACATTGGTTGAGAGGGTTGGTAGTAGATTCAATCACCTCATGGGATCAATTGGGAGATAGCCTTTGCAAGCACTTTGAAGACAAATTAGACCACTTATCTCTAGTGGAGTATTTGACGACTATCAAAAGAGCTCCCCATGAGCACATGATAGACTTCAATTTTCACTTTCAAAAGACTTGGGATAAAATACCAATACTAGTAAGACCTTCAACTTAGCATGCTTTCTTATATTTTTTGAGGGCTTTCGATAGTGACATTTCTATAATGATACAATCCATGGGTGCACACACACTTCTTGATGCTTATGAAGTAGTTGTAAGAGCTAAGAATAGCATCATCCAAGATGGAAAGAAATCCCCAAGACCTCCCATGCCTATTTTCCCAAAAATTCCACCAACTACTATGAAACTGTCATAAATATCCTCTCTACCAGCTGCTCCTACACAAGAAAAGGTTGTTCCAGCATAGTCTCTTGAGCTATAAGAGATAAAGGGCCTTCTTCAAATGTTTGGGAATGAGATGGTAAACATTAAAAAGCAGCAATTTCAAAATTACAGGACTTACCAACCTCCAAATAAAGCACCTTGCTAGTCAAATCAAGCAAATAGGTTACCTTATCAAGCAAAAAATCAAGACCAAAGGAAAAACGTTAACCTAAGACCCTTTCAAGTATATAACTTGAATGCAACAAGCACTTCTAAGGAGCTAGTGCCTATACAAAATAACCTTGCTCAAAAATATGAATGGTATTTTCCTTGCAATCAGCCCCATAACCAGTCTACTTGTTCAAATGGGGTGATCAATCAAGCCTTAATGGTGCAAAATGCACCTATTTTACAACCAAATGCACTAGATGAGACACCTTTATAGTAGCAAGAGTAGTTTCCAAGTGACACCACACTTTTGAATTGGCAAGGGGAAGAGTTTTGTGGGGTTAACGAAGATCATAAATCTATAGCAACTAACACAAGAAGCAAGAAAAGAGCTATGGAAGTAGTGCAACCAATTAGTAAGGAGTCCCATCAAGCCCCTAGAATAGATCAAGAAGTTTCTAGCCCATCTATACCTCATGTAACACATGTCTAGCCAAAGAATCAGCTTGGAACTCAACCTCAACTAGCCCACCTACAAGGAGATACTATTGCTACAAGAGCTCAACAAAAGGTAAATATTACTCCTTTTAACATACTTGAGCATATGAAGAAGATTAGTATTAGCATTTCTATGTAGAACTCTTTGTCTATCCTAGGAAAAAAGAACTTGTTGCAAGATTCCCTATCAGATATGGTTGTATCAAAAGAACTCCTAGGTATCCAAGACAAGGCTATGTTTACCAATACATCCTAAAACAATAGTGGATATCCAAACAAAGAAGTCAAACCACCACCATTTTATGTTTCCCTAATCATAGGAGATAAGTTGGTTCACAATTGTATGATTGACTCAAGGGCCAATAGTTTTGTTATGCCCAATCAAATTGCAAATAAATTGGGTATTGAGTACTAGCCCCTCAAGAAGGGGTTAGTCCAGCTTGATGGGAAAACTATCAATACTATGGGGGTTGTAAAGGATTTAAGCCTAACATTGCATGCATTCCCTAACTTTTCCATTCCACAATATGTCTATGTGATTGACTTATCACTCTACTTTTCTCTTTTCCTTTCAAGAGATTTCACTACCAAAATAGGTGTCTACCTATCATTAGATTGGTCACATATGTTGTTTAGGATAAGATATGGAACCAAAGTGACCATTAAATATGAGTCATTAGCAAAGGATCACATAGAACATTATATACCCTGTATTGCCAATGCCAACTATGGTATTTTTGACCATGGTGAGCATGTTGCTATTCCAGATCCAAGAACCCAAATAGGGGATATTCTAGATATTCTTTTGGATGAATGGGTAGTTGGAAACATTGAGATGACCCACATGATAATATGGAGGAGGTGGGCCTAGGTGTCTTTTTGGTTCCCAAGATATATTATTTCATCACTAATCTTCAAAGGAAAGAGGATCAACTTCATGAATAGCAAAAAAATGAGGTTTGAAAAATGTTTTTTGATGGTTCAAGAAGAAGGCATGGAGCTGGTGGAAGTTTCATGCTTGTATCTCCACAAGGTGAAAAATATTACTCAGATTTTTGTTTCTCTTTTAGCTATATTAACAACACAACTGAATATGAAGTTCGTATATAGGGTTTGGAGTGGGCAAGGAAAAGGAAAATAAATTGTCTACAAGTGTTTTGTGACAATAAATTGATTGTGAACTAGGTAAAAGGCTTGCATGTGACCAAAAATAACTTGCTCAAGTCATATAAACATAGGGTATGGGATATGATAGAATATTTTGATGCTTTCAATATGTTGTCTATACCTAGGAATAAGAACAAACATGTTGATAAGTTGGCTGCTATAGGCTCCCAATTTGACATTACAAATGATCTTAAGAATGATAAGGTATAGTAGCATGTCAAGTTGGTTGTAAGACCATCTGTTCTTGATAATAAAATCCATTGGAAAGTCTTTAAAAGTGATGAGAAAGTGCTCAATTTCTTGCTCAAAGAGGCTGAGTTTGTAGGTGGAAACCAAGTAAAGTTGCAACAGAAATATGGTGAATAGATTATAAAACTGAGATCAAACAAATTGCCAAAGGGTTTGGTCACTTTGGAATCCACTTTTTTATTCTGATGATCAAATAAAAAGATGAAAAAATACCATGGATGTTGTTGGAACCCTTATAAAATGCTTTGTGTCCCCCTTAAAAAGTTGTACAATGTCTAGCTAGTTTCATGTCTCTAGGCTTAGGGTTGTCTCTTATTATCATGCCTTAGGGTTTATGTTGCTTAAACCCTTTCCAAATGACCTTAAGTTTTCATCCTTTGCTATGGTTCTAATTCATTGTTGACCTCTTATTACCGGTTTCTAGTCATCTAAGTTGTGACTTGTGCCTTTTGGATCATTTTATTGACTAGCCCCTGAGTCCTAGAAATCTCGTCATTACCTATCGTCGTATTAAAAATATTGCCTTTACATTATGCAGGTAATAATTCAGTAAAATATTTTTTTGGGTTTAAGGTTTCACCCTTAAGGTTTTATGTCCTCGCCCATCGTTCACCTAGTCATGACTCCTTTTTATTAACTAACAATTGGAATGTGTAGATTTCATGCTTTATGAGGACCGTTTGATCGCCAAAAGCACACCCTAGTCATTCCCCGCGCCCCCGTTCGATTTCATTTTGTATTAAAATATTATCATGGGTTGGCAGGTGAGCACCATGTATCTTCTACATGGGCGGGCTCGACATCTTTGAAAAGTTAGAATGTGGTGAGATGGAGCACATCAACGGTGGTGGTGAAGTGATGCAGTTGTATTTGGATCATTCCCCACCTCCCCATTCAAATTATTTTTGCATTTAAATATTTTCAAAAGGAAATGGGTGGATGACATATGTCCATGGGACCTAGCAGGTTTTGAAGAAGGAAAGCTCTCTACTCAATGAGATCGATGGTTGAGGAGGGGTGATGTGGGTCAATCCTGACCACTCCCTGCCATCCTGTAGGGGACCCACCTCTCCCTCCCATCTCTCAATGAGGAAGCAGGAGAATGCCACATGGAATCACTTGAGCTACAAAGGAAACATTAGGAAATGGAAGAAAATTAATGAAATGTTTCACCATAGATTGAAGGTATTAAAGTTTGGGTTACTAAAGAGAATTTCAGAGGCATGTGTTGTAATAACCAAAGGATATTTTAATTATGGTCATAGATTGTACTTGTGAGTTATGTGCATAGCCAGGTGATCCCATGTTAAAACATGCATATGTGGAAGGTGTGAGATTGAATCTTAGCCCTTCCCCATATTCCCATTGATAAAAGTTGCATACAGGTTAAGATTCATGAGGGAGTGAGGAAGCTGACATGTGGTCTCTTGCTTTAGCGACAATGGGATGGTGGAGCCTGTGGATCACTAACAAGTGGATCCACATGGCTTGTTTGGATTGGATAAAGGAAACAGTTGCTCATAGTCATCTTTTTCAAACTAATTTGACTCAATCTAGATTGGTGGTCATTTTGTTTTGTTGCAAGATCAAGGAACAACAATCAAATTTGAGATTGATCAAAAGTGAGTAGTTCTGGTTCGTGTGAGCGAGCCATAATGGTGGAAAGGATGTCGAGCTACCAAATTAAGAATTTTAAGCTCACGCAAAGCTAGTAAGTTGGTATGTTCCACCTTTGAAATTATTAAGAACTTGCTCAATTATACTCCCTTTGTCATTCTATCACTAGGGTTTTCTTTGTTTTATATTTCTTTTAAGGTTAGACATTCATTTCAAACAATTAGTCAGTACTGTATTGCTATAATTCATGTCAAACCATTATTCAAGGAATATGTTTATTTTGAAACCATAAACCCTATTTTATAAAAAACCTTGAGTCATGGCCCCTAAAGTGAAAGCATCTTCATCAAATGGGGAGGCCTCTGGCTCCAAAAGACCTTTGAGTAAGGATCTAGATGACCAACTACCACCCTTGACCAATAAAAAACCTAAGGGTCAATTTCTCTTTCGGGGTCCACAAATAGTAGAGGGCCTAATTGATAATCATAGCTCTATTAGGGATGCCACATTTCCTTGCACAGGATGGGAATTTTTCACTGGCTGGTTTGGAAATATAAATTGTGGTGTCCTAGTTGGTAACCCTTGGAATCTTGACTTGGGAAAATTGACTATGCCAAATGTATACCTGGATATTGATTTTTTAAAGGTAATAGCTATCAATTATGACCCAGTCACTAGGACTGTGAGGCCATTTGATTGAATTGACATGGTTAAAGTCACTAAGGAAGATATTGCTCATGTTTTCAATCTCACTGAATGGAGTGAAGACCTGGTTTAGATCAATGAAAAGGCTCTTAGGGAATAATATGAGAAGACTAAGTATTCATTCAAGGTCCATATATTTCTAAAGTACCTAGCAAATATTGGTGGTCGAAGGGTTACATCGCGACCATTTGATAAAGATCCCTATCCTGATAATTATTTTGTCCCTTATTTCCAATGAACTTTCTACTCCATTTTTTAGATAATTGGCTATGACCCGGTCACTAGAATGCCCATGGCATGGATGTATATGACAGCCCACATCTATCACCCCCATTATTGCGCAATATATTATTATGGGGGGTTTCTTGCAGAGAAAATTCATGAGCATCTAGTAAAGTTGAAGAGGGGTGAAGTGGGAGTAAAATTCAACTGGTATTCATTGTGCATGCACATGTTTCTTTTCAAATGTGCACCTTACTTTGGGAAGAATATGACATTGGAAAGGGTAGAAGGTAATTTGGAATTGCTTTTCCAATTTGGACTATTGTCCTATATAAGGACGAAAAAAAAATTTGACTATGTGATATTTGAGATCTATTTTCCTTTGAGTTGAGAAAAAATCTGGCTATGAATCTGCCAAGAATTCCCAAGGCCCTACATGATCTCTTGAGACCTAAATATAGAAGGCCTGAACTAGGGTTGATCATAATTGGGGGGATATTATCCCTTATCCTCCATATACTATTTTGAGAGCATATGGTGCTACTATCTCACCTCACCTGCTACCGAAATATGTGCGAAAAAGAATTGGGTTCCTTGAAGTGATGTGGTAGTTGGGAAGTGTGGAAAACAAACATTTGAAGGATCAGGAAAAGGAATGTTTTTCCCTTCATACACATGCTTCTCCTATTTTGTGATGATTAAGGGATGCTAGAATAATATAAATAGTATGCTCAAGGATTTCATCATGAAGAGAGCAGGGGGAAGGGAGTACCATGATCCTAAAGGTTTCATAGCCTGGTTAAAGCTAAGGAACGAGAGTTCTGAATTTGAACACATTTTCTAGTACCCCAAGGATGTAATAAGGAATATATTTGATCTTTTGGAGCAATATGATAGAAAAGAAAAATGGATTTCTTTTTAAAAAATGCAAAGAAAGGTAAGGGAAAAGGACCCTGAATTTACTGCTCTTGCAAAATCCCCCAATATAATGTAGAGAATGGAACATGTGTTCTAGAATTTTGAAACAGTGGTTGGCCACCTTGAGGGTGAAAGGATGATTCAAGATAAAGGGAAAGGCCCCATGGAAGAGGAATAGGGTGGAGAAGCAATC
>CM021106.1:370113561-370184637 GCA_007115665.2 Sequoiadendron giganteum
GGGAGGGGTCATCATCCAACCTGTCATTTCCACCATCTTCACCCTCATGCACCTCATCTTCATTCGATTCTGAGGCTGATTCCATTCAACAACCCCAACTAGTCATCAATCAGCCTTTACCACCTCCATCTATGGCTTTCCTAGCAAATAATCCATCCCCTCTAACCTTCAACAACTACAATGTTATGCCCAAGAACCCTGAGCATTTTTTCTCTAAGTTTCACATGAATGACCCTAATAGAATGACAGAGGAGCATATTAGGATTTTTTAGACTAGTCTTAGAGATAGGGGGATTAATGATGAGGATGTTGCATGCAGACTTTTCCCCTATTCTCTTAGAGAGGAGGATTTTTACTAGTACAATCATTTACCTACTACATCCATTCATAATTGGGTTGAACTCGAGGTTGTATTTCTGCAAAAGTTGAAGATTCCTATTAGTTCTAGTGAGCTTTATATACAGTTTACTAGGGTAAAGAGGGAGGTCAATGAACCTATAGGATCATTCAACAATAGGTTCCACTATGCATACACTAGATTTCAAGCACCTTATGTTGACGATGATGCCTCCACCTTAGAGATGTATTTTGAAGCCTTGGATTGTCTCACATCCACCTTCCTTAAGTGGAGAGCTAACCCTCCTACTACCTTTCTCACTACCTATACAGAGGTTGTTAAGGTCAACACAAACTTGAGACAACACTTTTCAGGACCCCTTCCATCTCTGGGACCTATTGCTTACCTGGGCCAAGTCCAATCTCTCAACCAGGCTTTGATTAATCATACTCCCCTTATGAATCCTATTCCATAGTTTCCTCCATTCCCTCACCCAGGTCATCCAATAAACTAGGTCCAATAAATGCCCAGTTATCCCCAAGAAAATGCTAACCATCCCCTCCATTCATAGTCATAGGATGGTTTCCCTACATATTTGCAGAACTCAAATTTTTTGAATCATTCTAATGGTTCAGGAGGAGTGTCAGGATACCCTCCAAACAATGTGAATCTGGTCCCTTACAAAATTCCTGATAAAGAAAGGTTAGATGAGCTAACTGAGCAAGTGAAGAAGCTGAAAACAAAGGTAACCTACTTGAGGAACTAGAATAACCAACTCCAAGCTAATCAAAAGAGCATGCAATCAAGTTATAATAGAGGGCAATACTATGACATAAATCAAAAATTTGAAAGGGGACAAGGTTCTGGTCATAAATTTGATAGAAGTCAACAAGGTGGACAAGGATTTGAAAGAAGACAACCACCTAGACAAAATAGGTGATGGAACACTAGTCCTAAAAATGGAGGATCCAAGTGGGTAACTATGTTGCAAGTTTATGATATTGAAATTCAACCCATGAAGTTGGTAAGAGGGCAAGGACTGACCAAGCGGATTTGTTAAACAAAATATAGGAACTTCCTTTGTTGGATATTTAGGCTGATTAGGTGAAACTAGATATAGATACTCCAATCCACCAACACTTTTTCTCCCATACTCAGGTTCAAGCTCCAAACCAAAACACTTGGAAGTAAACCACCCCGGAGCTCGACACACTCTAACCACATTCATAATACCAGGATTCTCAGTCCTTCGGTATTCAAAATTTTATTGCGACAAAAAAATTTCTTGTGTGAGATCTTAGAGTGTGCCACCAAACCTAGTAATATCACTAGATCATCTTGCAGCCCAAATTTCCTGATCATCCATATCTGAATATTGTATCACAATCTATTTCTCCTGCACATACAATTCAATATATCAATTCCTTTTAAGGCATTCATAAAACTCTCATTAAAATAAAACCATCATTAATAAGTCATCCTTTAAAGTAAATCATAAATAACATGCTTTTAATGCATTCTCACATAGTAATCCCTTTAGGTGGGTTACTAGACATTTTGAGCTCCCAAGAAAAACTAAACAATCAACTTTAATACCTCAACCTTGTTACCCAGTACTAGGTACCCGACAAACTTTAGCTTTTCATCGGAGAGAAATTTACTCGGATCTTGGTTTCCACCAAAACCTTCACATTTTCTAGACCTTCTCTTTAGAACCACAAAAACTTACCAAACCTTGCATTAAAACATTCCAACCAACCTGGATTTCTAATACTTGATATCCAGTACACCCAACACCCAATACATTCAAATCACAAAATACTTCTAAGACTTCAATTTCAACATGGACTTCTAATGATCCTTTGCCAACCAACACCTATCATAAGCATTAATTTTTTGACTTGGATCCCCAAGCCTTACAAACTTGGGGCATGTTGTGAGACCACACAAAAAACTTGCAACCAACAAAACCAAATTAAAAAAACCCCAGGACCATATCACCTACTATAAATTGTAACTTATGCATTTTTTCCAGCAATAGCTCCTTACCTTTACCTGAATTCTAGCATAGAAATTAGAAAATTCCTCTAGAAAGTATCAACCTATGATTTGATTAATTTCCATCTCTAGAACTTGGTAAAAAAATTGTTTATTGACATTGAACTACATAATTTAGTAATCCTCCAAATCCAACCTTCGATAGAGCCTTGCTGCCAGTTAAGCATCCATAGCCCCAACAAGGTTATCTCTATAATTCCCCCAAAAATAGCTCCACTGCTAGTCAGGTTTCTATAGCCTTGGTAGAGATATTTGGATAAACAAAAGAGTTGAATTTTCTCTTTCGATATTTCTTTGATATTCATTTTATATTTTTTTTCATTTGATATTTCCTTGTAAGCTCTTTTGCTTCAACTTGTAGGCAACGAAGCTTGCTGTTAGGTTCAAAATTATAGTGGTAGTGAAGGTTACATTTTTATTTTTCATTCAATGCGAATCCCTTCATTATTTCACCAATTCCCAAAAGACTTAGTTAATTATTCCCTGTATGTGCAACTTTCTAGCTAAATTTTACCATCTTTATGCCAAATTCCAGCTAACAACAATTTGGTATTTTCCTGAAACATAAACATAAGTTAGAATTTAGAATCAAGTTACAAAATCACCAAATTTATTCTAAAATTAGAGACATTTGTCACCACCCGTCCATTTCATTTTATGACAACCTGCTAAAATAAACTCGGCTGGCAATTTCAATTTTGACAGTGCTGCACTAACATTAATGCATCAAACTTGTCATGATTATACTTAAGCCCGACCATCATACTCTAAATTTAATTCACACACCTTAACACACATGTATTACTTCCTTTAAGATCTCCACATGTTGACGTGTGCCACCTCACCAGCTTAATTTTTCTTTTATGAAAAGTACACATGGGCACCTTCATGATTAATATGGCTCAATAGGTTAAATTGAAATGACCACCATTTAATTATGAAATCTTCATTTTTCTCGATTCACAATATTAGTACTAGAAAAATCCAAAGAAATGGCCACTAGCTTGGTGATAATTTATTTGATTTAACTTTAAATTCCTAATAAAAGTTTCTTGTTTCTACCTCAACTTGCATTCCCAAGATTTTCTAACCAGGCAACTATGTACCGTAGATTTCTCACGGCTTTCCATAAATTCCACATTCTCCTTCAAATTCTTCACTTCTTTTGATTTCTTCAATTTTCCTTTCACTCTACTTGTGATTTCTTGCTTCAAGGCTATGGATACTCCCATTTTCCTAACATGTTTCCATCGCTAGAATGGCTTCCTTGGTCGAATCATGACCCAATGGCTTGGAAATTTTTTCTTTTTTGTAGAATTTTGCCACCAAATCATACTTGCGCATGGTTCTTGGAGAAACTTATGTAAATTATAGAGAATATTATAGAGTGAATTCAGACCTAGCTTCATGGTTTGTAACTTTTATTTTGGACCTCAGCCTCTCAGTAGCTAAAGTTTGTTCCACTACAAAGATGATAGTATGACCTAACTTTTTTGGGGAACTTGGACCATGTTCTCTTTGTAGCTCACCTAAACATGGGAATCCCTTTTTCTGATGATATTCTATGGTTTTTGGAGCATGGAGAAGTAGTTCCTCTTTGGCCTTTCCTCACTAATTTGCATACACTTGGCATTGATGACCATGGGGACAACACTTACCTTAGGTACACACCCCTCATGGATGAAGCTGCCCAAATTGACTGACAGTTCTCCCACTATTCCAGCATGACTCTTTTGCCAATTTTTCTCTTTATGATGAGAATTTTTTATTTCCATGTACATACAAAATATATATATTTTTTTCTTTTCTATACTCAAGCATGCATTTATTATGAATGGTTTTATCTTTTCCAATTTACAATACAATTTTTTAAGAATTCAATTCTCATGTGTTTTAGCTTAAGTAGAATTCATTAATGTCAAGAAAAAAACCAAAAATAAAGAAACAAATCCTACTAAAGAAAAATTAACCTAACTAACTAAAATTTATCCTATTCAAATGACTAACCCTAAATAAGAAATTTACCCTAATTTCCATCATTATCTTCATAATGTTGTTTTTCTGAATTATAGCAAGTTTATCTTTAAGTTCAATCAAATAAATCTCAGATAACCTACTGTAGCAATAAATTATTTTAATTTTTTTGCATTTGAAAAATGGAAATTTGAATGCATACTTACCAATAATTTTGCTAAACTGTATTGGAAATGACCTCATTAATGGTTGATTACACACACCTTCGATGGCTTCTTGTCATTGTACCTTGTTTTGGTACTCGTTCATGGTCTTCCACTTTAATCTGCTTTGTTCCATGAATGGTTGCATTCATTTCTTTATTTTCTTTCTCTTCAAGATCCCTTTGGTTCTTGGTCATATCTTTGATCTCAACATCACTATTCATTTTGTTAGACCAAATATTAATATAATTCACACCATCATCAGAAAGAGAGAAAGCAAAAACTTGATACTCTGTATTTTTTGTAAAATCAAGAATCTCTTCCCTTTAAGGTTGTGGTCTTGCAATTAGGGGTGAAAAGCATGCGTCTCTTGCACATTTCTCTCACTCTTTCTCCTTTTTATCACCTTACACATGTGAGAAGATTGGTGACTCACTCCTTTCACATTCACGCTTTGAACATGCTATTTCCAAATCTTGATGACTTTGCTACTTTTCCTTAAAAAATTCTATAATTTCTTCATGAAAATTCCAATTAATGAATTTATTTGATCTAACCGTTAAATTTCCAACATTTCCAATTTCACTAGGCTTAGGCATTTTCTCAAAATTAAAACCTCTTTCCAATAACGAATCCTTTTTTTTACAGTTAAGGATGCTTCCATTAACATAATCACCCTATAGGTGGCAAAAATTACCTTAGTTAAAAAAAAATCATAGTCAAGTTCACTATGATCAGTTGTATTGTGAATCCTACACTCGGCAATCCTACCAAATCTAAACAAAATTAAGGGATAAAGCCTCTGATTAAGAATTTTCTAGAGCTTATCAACTTCCATTTTAATCTCCATTACTGAATTTCTTAGGCCTTCACCCCACAAGAAGACTTCCAACCTAGAACTAGGACGACAATACTAACTCCAAATAAACTAAAGAGGGCCCTCCTTCTAGCACCACTCTTGTTGATGTAGATGTTAGTAACACATCAACATGCAGATAAAATTTTCACAAAAACACTATGGGAACCTATATTTCTTGAAAGAATCCACCAAGAAAACCTAAATTTGAGGCTAACTCAACTTTATCCCAAGGATCATTTATGTCAGGTCTTGATGTTTATGTCAGGTCTTGATGCACTAGGTTCACTCAAGGTTCATTGTGATAATGTTTCTAAACACAAAGGGGTAAATGGTCCTTATGGTATCAAAATGTCTCATAGAGATATGAAACTAATCTTGGTCCAATCATTCAGTAACTTCATGAAGTCAACAAATTTGCAACAATATTTCATGAAATTCAAATAACTTGCATTTATCCAAGTAGATTTAGCATTAAGCATTCAAAAATTTCATAGAACCAAAAGATTTGTTATGAAACTCCATGCATTCATTACTTTTTTGGAACATTTTCTAAAATTTAAACATCTATTCTAAAATAAAGAATAAAAATTTATTAAAAATTAAAATTTCTCCTTGGTATTATCCACACATTCCTCTAGAAATAACCAAACCAAAGCAAACCATTCCATACATCACCATATTTCTTCATATCTAGGCATAGAATGATGCGAGATTTTAAAGAAAAGGGGGATCATTTTCCACCAAATAGTGTCAATATGCACCCTTAAATGGTGCAACACATAGTCTTGTCCGATAGGAACAAACAATCAACTACATAAGATTTCATATTAGGAAATCGCTTTGAAATTGGCTTTGATATTGATTAACTTCTAATGAAACATACAAGTTTTTAATCTGGAATGGAACATAAAATAGGCAAAATAAAAAAACTTGAAATTTTTTTGGTTCTTTGACATCCATAAATTCAAAACTTAAATTAAAATGAAACATCTCCCGACCTTTTATAAGAACAAAACACTCAAAAAATTCAACCAAAACATGAGAGGGAGTCTAAGAGAAAATCACAACAAGGAACGTGGAATATGACAACTGGCAGGAAAAATTCTAAATAAGTCAACATATGTCAACCTTCTTCAACACTTTGAAAATTTCAGGACTAATTTCTTTAAAATTATAATAAGGAGATCAAACCCAGACCAAGTAGATTTTCCAAACAAAATATAGGAAATTTCTCTGTTGGATATTCAGATTGGTCAGGTGGAACTGGATATAGATACTCCAATCCACCAACACTTTTGTTCCCATACTTAGGTTTAGGATCTGGACCAAAAAACCTGAAAGTAAGTCACCCCGGAGCTTGGCACAATCTTTTTCCATGTTCGTAATACTAGGATTCCTAGTCCTCCAGTATCCAATATTTTATTGTGATAAACTTTGTTCTTGCATGAGCTTGCAAAGTGTGCCACCAAACCTGATAATATCACTAGATCTGCTCACAATCCAAATTTTCTTGACTATCCATACCCGAATATTGAATCACAATCTATTTATCCTGCACACGAAATTCCATATATCAATCCCTTTGAAGACATTCATAAAACTCTCATTAAAATAAAACCATCATTATTAAATCATCCTTTAAAGAAAATCATAAATATCATGCTTTTAATGCATTCTTGCATAGTTATCCCTTTAGGTGGGTTACTAGCCATTTTGAGCTCTTGAGAAAAACAAAACAATCAAATTTAATACCTCAACCTTGTTACCTAGTACCTGGTATTCGACAACTTAAGCTTTTCACCAAAGCAAAATTTACCCAGATCTTGGTTACCACCAAAACCTTCACATTTCCCAGATCTTCACTTTAGGACCCCAACAACTTGCCAAACCTTGCATTAAAAAATTCCAACTAGATTGGCTTTCTGATTCTTGGTATCTGGTACACCCGACACCCAGTACATTCAAATCATGAAATAATTCTAAGACTTCAATTTCAACATAGACTTTCGATGATCCTTTGCCAACCAACACCTACCATAAGCATTAATTTTCTCACTTGGGTCCCCAAGCCTTACATACTTGGGGAATGTTGTGAGACCACACAACATGTACCTTTACACTTTCACACTAATCTAGGGATTTATTAATTGATTGAGATTAACTTTCCTTAATTGCCCCCTTAAATTAAAATCCAAGCCTTATTAATTATAAATTTTGAGGGATAAAACCCGATATCCATTAATTCCATAACATAGTGTTTACATTGGGTAATGCGTGTCCTAGGCAAGTGGCCTAGGACCCATTCTCCATAGGGTGGATGGGTCCTCACTTGAACCTAGGGCCTAAATTCAAATTATGTTTTTTTGGTATTTCATTGATTTCAAATGTATATTCAGATGTCGGCTTGTGATTTTTTAATTTCAATAATTAGTCTTAAGATATGTATAAATAAGAGTTTATTTCACTTAGTTTCATCTAGATTTTCAAGAGAGCTCTCCTAATAGTAATTTTGTGAGATCAAGATCATTTTCAAGGCATTCAAAGGAAAGTTTATTGAAAATTATTACAACAATCAAGATTCCTATCATCATGTCAAATATTTCTTGCATCATGCATGTTGTTTGAGCTAATATAGTGATGTAGTGTTTAAGATCTATTAAAGTATTCAAAGGAATTATTTCAATACAAGTTTCATGATCAAGACCTCCATCCATTAAGGCAACTTCATGCTAGTTTGTAGATCTACAATCTAGGGTTCAAATAAGGTTTGGTGAGTTGCATATTGTTGTTCATTCATCATTCCTTCATGCTATTTCATTGTTTCATTACAAGGTTTGATTACCAAAATGGGGGTTGACCAAGGAAAATCTCCATTCCCTAACAAAATAACATTTTCCTCTCTTTGATGTGTGATTACAAATTTAAGGTTGAAGATCCTTTGAAGAGTAACATTGAAGAAAGTTGAAAAGTTATCAAAGTTGCAATAAAAGTTGTCATATCATGGAAAATCATCTACAAAATTTATTTCTTGCTGTTTGATAGTGAGAATCAAGAATCTAGGAGTGCAGACATAGCAGAAGAGAACCCATAAAGCATTTTTTAGGAACCCTAGCCAGAACCCATTTTCCATAGGGTGAATGAGTCCTCAATGATCTTGAAAAGGTGACTTTTGGTGAAAGGTAATTTTTTTTTCCCCCTTTCCAGATCTTCCTTCTGATTACTGTTTCTATCAGATTTGATTATTGTTCTTCATTTACATTTTATAACTTGAATTTTGAATGAAATTAGGAAAATAGGTGAACCCCTCTTTATCAATCTCACAACATATTTTTCTTTCTTTCAATTATTTTTGTACATTAATTTGAATTATCTAAGTATATATATTTTTAATTCGTAAGAACAACCCAGGGTTGCATTTATTATATTAATCCAAAAAAAATATCGTGTTTACAAAAAAATTGACGAGACACACACACAAAAAGATTGACCATGACCTCCATACCATGACAAAATGTTGTTATAGACGATTAGTAATTTAATACACAATAAAATTTATATTTAAATTGAAGCAGTTAAGCAAAATATTACATCAATACGAAATAATAATCTGTACAACTCTCACTTGAGATTACAAGATCAAAAGGTAGTGGAAAGAGAGGAAATGCATGTGGTTCCTATTCAACATGCTTTATGAGAAAATTAACACAATTAAAAATATTATGACTCAAAATATAATGATTCAACAATAACAAAACACAAATAATTGAATTCTCTACTAAAATCAAAAGGGTTGTCACCAACAAGTCCATTGACCATCACACATAGAACTAAGACTCCACTATCACCATTTAGTGGGTTATCCTTGTCAAGAAAACCACCGAGTCCCACCATGGATGAACTGGAGCTAAGATTGTAGCTCTCCAAAGCTTCAAAAAGAGTAGAAAATGAGAAGGCAAAAGACTGGAGATAACTCACAGTGAGGAACTTCACCATTTTTGTACACAAAATAATATCCATTAGATTTGAAATAAATAAAGTAGCAACCTCATATGGGAAAGCTAAAGGATTATTATGAAACCAGTCTTTTCCAACCACTTTGTAACAACTAACTCCACTTTATCACATTGATATAAGAAAACATGACATAGTTTCTCCCCTGAGAAAGGTAATTTTTTTTCTCACTTCCTAGTGGTGAAAAGGGATAAACACTCTAAATTGGGACCCCATTTCAAGCCAAAATAATAGAATTATAGAAGTAGGAAAAAAGAAAAAAAGCTCTAAAGTAGACAAAAAGAAAAAAATATTTGAAGCAAGCAAAAAGAACAAAAGTAGGCAAAAAGAACTAGAATATAAGTAGGTAAGAAAAAGGGCTGACCATGAAATATATAACTAAAAAATTAAAGAACCGAAAACATCTATACTTAGTAGAAACACATGCGAATTAAATGACTTGTTGTACCTTAAGCATTATCAATATACACTAACAATTCACATTTAATTTTTCTCACTTCTGATAAGAACCTATAATTATGTTGAAACTTGTCTCCATTCCAAAGACTTTGTGTAGCAATTTTGTTGTGTGGAAAATTCATCCTAGAATAAAAGTATAACATTTGATATTATTTCCACCCACACTAATTCGTATTCAAATCCAAGTTTAATTCTAATAACATAAGATAATTATTGAATTTTTATATTAAAATAACATAGAATAAATATTTAATAATATAAAACTAATATTAATAGAAATAATATAAATATACATGTTGACATTAATATCTTTGATAATGTAGCATGTATAAAGGTGCTTACAAAATTCACATAAGAAAGTTACTGAGTAACAAAATCTTGCTAGTAGCAGAATGGAATATTCACATACATTTATCAAAATTATGACAAATTTCTTCACATACATTTATCAAAATTATGATAAAACATCATTCCTTAGAAAATCATCTTAGGTGACCAACTGATGATGTCCCACTAAAGTGACATTGCAGAAATTGGACACAAAAGGATGCTAGGTTATAGACCCCCCTTCATTTAAGAAGCATGGAGTATCCCTTGGTGTAGGGATTACCACTAAAATGTGCACAACAACCAAAACATCCCCTAGGCCTCCTAGATAATCATGTCGAACCATCAGAATCACCAAGAACAACACATCAACCTACATAACTCTAGTGTCTAGTAAATAAGCTACAAACCACAAACAAATATAGGTGCTCACTAATATCTATCAGTAGCTTCGACAAATTTAAATCCCAACACCATTTTGATAAAGACTGTAGTACATATTTTATGTAACCTAAAAATCTGTGTAAGTCTTTGGCTAGTAATTGCTCCTAGGAAGGCTAATTGTCATTGAGGCCTAGTTAGAAAAATTGGTGTATCAAATTCCATAATGATTTTTGAACCAGAGATTTAATATAGATTATGACAATCTTCATTGTTAATGCTAGCTGAATTTATAAAAAAATTTGGACCTTGGTTTTGCATCCCACTATGGTGAAGCACAAGATGATAGTTAAAAAATTTAATACAAAAGACATAGCATAATCTAATCAAGGATATTCATCTTGTTATCTTACCATGATTTACATGTTTTAAATTTAATTTTTTCAAAAGAATAATTAAATTAATTGAAAGGTGAGCCAAATTTCCAATTTCTTCTATCACACTTTGTTAGCACATGGGAGAGCTATTACAAATATTGTTTAGATTGACATCTGGCTTCATGCAGAGTACTTCAAAGCATTGGAAAGATAGAGAATTAAATGACTTGTTTTACCTTAATCATTATCAATATCCACTAACAAGTCACAATAAATTTCACTCAGTTTTGATAAGAACTTATAAATATGTTGACACTTGTCTTCATTTTAGAGACTTTATGTAGGAATTTTGTGTGTGTGGAAAATTCATCCTAGAATAGAATGAAATATAGAATTTGATATTTTCACTACCCACACTATGATTTTTATTTTCCATGAAAAAAATTCTTTGGTTTGAATACAAGTCAAATTTTCCAACCAAAATATTTAATTGGTTTGAAAAAAAGTTTAATTTGCCGATAAAAATATTTTATTGATTTTAAAATAAGTTTAATTCACCAATAAAAATATTTTTTTTTAATTGAAAAAGGTTAAATTTTTCCAAATTTTTTTCATTGGTTTGAAAAAGTTTAATTCGCCAATAAATTTTTTTTATTGGTTTGAAAAAATGTTTAACTCACCAAAAATATTTTGTTGGTTCGAAAATAGGTTTAATTCATCAAAGAAAATATTTTATTGGTTTGAAAACACGTTTCAATTTTATTGGTTTTAGTAAAATTATAATTTTCCAAGATTTTCTACAAACTTCTAGTGATTACAAAAGATTTTCCAAGTGAATTTCTAATTTTTTCTTTAAAAAACTCCAATAAAATTAATAATTTTTTGGGAATTATACAAGATTCATCAGGTTTTTACACCTTTTCCTAGGGGGGTTCTTAAAGTTATCCTTGGTACATATTTACAAATCAACTTAACTTTAACAATGTTCTCTTTTACAATTAATACAAGGAGCCATATGAGTTTTCTCTAATCTTTATTGTGTCAAGTATTGCCTCATGCTCAGACTCACAAAACTTTCAGAAGTTCTTGTTCAATGGTCTAGCCCCATATTTGATCAAATGAACATTGGATGCCACAAAAAGGTTTTAGTAATGAAGAATCTCCTGATGTGTGTCAAAGTCCTCAAACAACTAGACTTCAGACTTCTGAATTAGGCACCTTCTAATCCATGTTATAATAACAACCATTGATTATGTAGGATAATTGATGTTTTCTTCATCTATAATAGGGGCCTCCAATTTGTTTTTGGTCCCAACACAATGACACATGTAATAATCTATTCCCTCTTCATTGTCTTCATTTGCAATAATTGTATAAACATTTCCTGCATTGATATGTGCATCCAATTAGATGAATTTAGTCAAAATTATAAAAGACTACAAAGAAAGATAAAATTAGGAATTTCTTAAATGATGAAAGTTGATATGTTACCTGGTTAAACTAGATCTGATGTCTGATCAAAGTCAACCAATGATTCCATATTTTGTATTTGTAGTGTCATTAAGAGTTGATATGTCTCAAGTGGGGTTAACTTCTTAAGCACCATTAATCAACTCACTTCTTTGAATCACACTCATTCCAAGCTTTATTTGTACATGAAGAAAAAAAGAACACCATATTTTGCATATGACTACTCCTTGAACCTTCATTAGAGATTTTGAAAGAGTGTAGCTCACTTGATCCTATCAATGTATTAAAATCCTCATATTTCACAATGTTAGTATCATTTACCAACCAAAACAATCTATGAACTATAGAATTACCTTCATTACTTGGATCCATTGTAGTGTTACACCATTTGATGATAGATTTTACATCCATCAATTTTTCATTGTCTTTATACTCACACTCTTCTTGTGCTAAGGCTCTTTTAATACATGCTCCTACACTATCGTGCTCCCCCTTTCCATGCCCGACCTAACAAAAATTCCACATATGTTAAACACATGTAATCTTATGCATCCTTCTCAACCAATATAACATCCACGAGTTCTTGAATTGTGATGCATAATTTGTTGCAAGTTTGGATGTGCTTGGTGGTGTTGTCATTAATTTTTTCATTGATGTCAACATAGTTCAGTGCATTGCAGATGGTACTTGTATAGTTGAGATACTATAGATTTTTTTAGAGTACATGGAGCTATATTTATGAAGTTGTAGTTGTGCTTTTTCCAAGTGCTTTTGAAAAAATTAAGAAATAATGAAGACTATGTAGTGTGTGTGTTTGGAGTGTGCTCTGGTAATGTGCTCTGCATTTCTTCTATGTTGATCCTATGCCTGTGTGGATCTTTGGTATTGTTCATGAGCACCAATGGATAATATATCCTAATTCTTAGCTTCTGAATTGATGGAGAGTGAAAGATATGTTCACTGGTGTGTGAACCTATTTGGAAGAACTAGTTGTTTGTGGACTGGGAGAAATATTTTTTCTCTGTAGTCTTCTGGTGTTTTGGTTTAGATCTTGTGGATTTGGAAGATGGTTTATATTAATTTCTCAGTGTTCTGGAAAATGTGCTTGTGATTTGGTGCTTTGGAAGACTTTCTCCAAAGCTCTTGTGTGTTACTACTCGGTTTGGTTGGACTATTTTTCCCTCATTGGGTTTTCCATGTAAATCTGGTGTCTCTGGTGTTTGCTTTTTGCTATTTGCATTCCATGTTTACACTTAATAATAGATTGAGTTAAAGTGGATATGATTAAGGTCAGAAGTAATGTAATTTGATACAAATGATTCATCCCCCCTCTTAGTTGTCTTGTGCATTTCAACAATTGGTATCAGATCTCTGGTTCCTTGGTGAAAAGCTTAATTGCTTGATGTATATTAGATGGTGCACAAGTTGTAAATCCCTATTTTTGATGGAGTTGATTACAACGACTGGAAAGTACATATGAGAGGTTACCTGGTCTCTCTTGGTTTCAAGACCTAGAAAGTTGTAGAAATAAATTATGTTGAACCATCCACTGGTCCTTCCTTTGTAGATTAGATTTGTGCTTATGAGGAGAATGAAAAGGAAAGGTTTGCTATCATCAGTTATCTATCCAAAACTAAAAGGACAAAAGTTATCTCTTTAGGCACTACTTATGAAGTATGGGAAAAATTGAAAGACATTTATGAATGAAATGATAGAGTAAAACTATCAAGGAAGCTAACAGCTAAGCAAAAATTTGAGAACCTAAGAATGGAAGAGGGTGAGGATATTGCAAGTTATTATCAAAGAGTTGAACTTGTAGCAAATGAGATCAAGAATCAAGGTGGTACCATGTCAGATGGAGATGTAGTTGAGAAGATCCTGATGACCCTACCAAAGAATTATAGTGACAAGTTATCTACTATTAAAGAATCATATGATCCAAACACATTTACTAAGGAGCATCTATTTGGCACCTTGACTGTATTTGAAATGAGAAAAATTTCAAGAGAAAAGGAGAAAGCTGAAACAACCTTTAAAGAAATGAAGATATGAGATGACTCAGATGATGATAGTTCAAAATAATTGGAAGAAAAATTTACAAGGAAATTGAAGAAAGGTACTAGTAAATGCAAAGGTATGTTTCCCTTTAAATTATTCAGTTGTGGAAATATTGGTCATTATGCCTCAAGATGTCCAAATAGAGCTACACACAAGAAGAACAAAGATAATAATAATAATAACTATAATAACTACAAAGATAAAAAGGATAGGAAGTTCAATAAATTGTATTATGTTAAAGAAGATGCAGTAACTCCTAATGATGAGTCTTAATTTGAGGAAGATAAAGATGAATGTTTATTTCTAGCCTTGGAAAGTAAAGTTGTATCTGTTGACCATGAAAGATGTGCAAGATAATCTAGTCCAAAGAGCAAGAAGGATGAGATGGAAGGTACTCTAGTGATTGTTTTTCATGCTAGACATGAAGACTATTGGGTAATTGACAGTGGATGTTCAAATCACATGACTAGAGATAAAAGTAATTTCATTAAACTTGAGAAATATGATGGAGGAATAGTTATGTTTGGAGATGATTCTAGTGCTAATATTATTGGGAAAGGAACAATTAGTTTTGATGGAAAAATAGTACTGCTGATGTCTATTATGTTAAGGGTTTAAGGAATAATATTTTGAGTGTTGGAAAAATGTGTAGCAAAGGATTTAAGCTTGTGTTTTAGGATAACACCTATGAGATCAGAAAAGGGTCAAAAACTGTGGTAGCAGTAGGAAGAAAAACTCATGGAAACATCTATCAGCTTAAGAGTGGTGATGGTTAGTGCTTTGTTTCTCAGATTAATGAAAGTTGGCTATGGAACCGGAGGATGGGACATGCAAATTTTGATAATCTGATCAGGATCAGTTCAAAAGATGTTGTCAAATATTTTCCTAGAATCACAAAGCCTACAAATTCAATTTGCAGAAGTTGTTAGTGGGGAAAACAAGCAAGAAGCAATTTTAAGGGAAAATAACAATCATCTATCATAATTCTAGAATCGATTCATACAGAACTCTGTGGTTCTACAAGAATAGGAAGCCTTAATGGTGACATGTATTTCATATTCTTGATTCATGATCACTCTAGGATGACATGGGTTACTTTTCTTAGAGAGAAATTTCAGGCTCTTGATAGATTCAAACTGTTCAAGGTAAGAGTAGAGAATGAGGTAAACTTGAGAATCAAATGTTTAAAGTATGATAGAGGTGAATAATTCACTTCCAACAAGTTTAATGCATTTTGTGAAGAACATGGTATAAAGAGACATTATTCTGCTCCTAGAACCCCCCAGCAGAATGGAGTTGTGGAAAGGAAGAACCAAACTATTCAAGAGGCTTCCAAGACAATGATGAAAGAAGAAAATGTTCTTGATGTGTATTGGAGAGAAGAAATCCACACTACTATTTACATTCTTAATAGACTTTAGATCTGAGGAAACAACACTAAGACTCCTTATGATTTGTGGACTTGTAAGAATCCTACTGTTAAATACTTTAAAGTGTTTGCAAGCAGATGTTACATTAAAAGAGATGATAAGAATCTTGGAAATTTTGATGCTAGATGTGATGAAGGAATTTTTCTTAGATATTCAAATAACAACAAGGCATATAGATGCTTCAATAAAAGACTGAGGAAAATAGTTGAAATTGCTAATGTAAAAGTTGATGAAGCTATGTATAGACTAGTAGAAATAAGTGAAGTTGAGCCAGATGATCCTATATGTGGGAAAGTACAAGAAGAAGAAAAGGAATAGAAAGAACAAAGTGATGAATAGGAGATTCCAAAACTTGCACCTAAGACTCCTAAATATGTATAGAGAAATCATCTAAAGGAATAGATAATTGGAGACATAAGTGAAGGTGTAATGAAAAAAATCAAAGTCGTTGAGGTAAACCCGTGTTTACTTTCTAACATATAACCTAAGACTGTGAATGAGGCATGAAAATATGAGAGTTGGGTTAGAGAAATGAAAGAGGAATTGCAACAGATAGAAAAGAATCAAACATGGGAACTAGTCCCTCGACCAGTAAACAAGAATTTAATTGGTTCAAAATGGGTATTCAGGAATAAGTTGAATGAAGATGTCGAAGTTGTAAGAAATAAAGCAAGATTTGTATGCAAAGGTTATTCACAAGTTGAAAGAATAGATTTTGAAGAAACATTTGCACCAGTGGAAAGAATGGAGGCCATTTAGATGTTCTTGTAATTTTCAGCTCATAAATACTTCAAAGTGTAATAGATGGATGTCAAGTCTGCATTCCTGAATGGAGAATTGGAAGAAGAAGTGTATATGGAACAACCAGAAGGATTTCAGCTGCTAGAAAAAATGTACATGGTTTGCAAGTTGAAAAAGGCACTGTATGGACTTAAATAGTCTCCCAAAGAATGGTATGCAAGGTTGGATATATACTTGACACAATAAGGATTCAACAAAGGGTCTACAGATAAAAATCTTTACTTAAAATTTGAGAGAAACAAAATTTTGATAGTTGTGGTATATGTGGATGATATTATCTTTGGTAGAAATGAAGTTATGTGTAAAAAATTTATAGAGGAGATGCAAAAAGAGTTCGAGATGTCTATGATTGGTGAGTTGAATTTCTTCCTTGGTCTTCAAGTGAATCAAACTGATAAGGGGATATTCATTTCACAATCTAAGTATGTTAAGGAATTGTTGAAGAAGTTTGGAATGGATGACTCCAAACTAGTATGTACCCCTATGGTAACTAGATGTAAGCTAAGTAAGGATGATGAATCTTCTAAAGTTGATTAGTGCATGTACAGATCCATGATTGGTGGACTACTACATCTTACTTGTACTAGATCAGATATCATGCATGTAGTATGTTTGGTTGCAATATTTCAAGAAAAACCTAAAGAGGCATATGTTATAGTTGTAAAGAGGATATTCAAATATCTTAAGGGAACTCCAAATTATGGGATATGGTATCCTAAGGATACTGATTTCACATTGAATGCCTGCACAAATGCAGATTTGGTTGGTTGTGTAGATGACCAATGGTGCATTCTTCCTTGGAGGAAGATTAGTCTCTTGGTTGAGTAAGAAGTAGGATTCATTTTATTTATCCATTGAAAAAGCTGAATATATTGCAACAACATCCTACTGTACACAGGTACTTTGGATGAAGCAAACCTTGAAGGACATAAGTGTGATGTGTGATAATCCTATCTCTATCTTTTGTTACAATAAAAGTGAAATAAAAATTTCAAAGAATCCGATGATGCATTATAGGACAAAGCATATATCTATTAGGTATCACTTCTTGAGGGAGAAGGTGTTGCAAAATGAAGTCAAACTTGAATATGTGTCTACCAAGGAGCAAATTGCTGACATATTCACTAAGGCCCTTCTGAAGGATAATTTTGAGTATCTCAAGGGGAAGTTAGGGGTTATTTCCCCTCCTTCCTTGAACTAGGTGCACATGGAGGTGAATCAGTCCATTGGATTCACATATTCTTTTCTGGTCTGGACTGATGATTGTGGTCTACTCCTCAGGGGGAGTAGAAAGTTTCATTGCTATAGTATGTGATGTGGGTGTACTCCTAAGAGGGACTGATCAAAGCTTTATATGGAAAGTGTTTTTTCATGCAAAACATTCCTTTTCCATTGATGTCAAAGGAGGAGAGAAAGTTATGTGAAAAATTTGAAAAGGAAGATAGAGTCTTGTAAGAAGAAGAGAGTAGAAGTAGCAAAAGAATGTGTATGCTGTCTTTGATGTTTTTTCACATCATGTGTTGCCATCAATGACATAGGGGGAGATTTTTGCAAATTTGTATGTGCTTGGTGGTGTTGTCATTAATGTTGTCATTGATGTCAACCTAGTTTAGTGTGATTGCAGATGGTACTTGTATAGTTCAGACATTGTAGAAGTGTTTAGAGTACATGGAGCTATATTTATGAAGTTGTAGATATGTTTTTTCCAAGTGTTTTTGAGAAAATTAAGAAATAATGAAGACTGTGTAGTGTGTGTGTTCTGAGTGTGCTCCAGTAATGTGCTCTGCATTTCTTCTGTGTTGATCCTATGCCTATGTAGATATGTGGTATTTTTAATGAGTCGCAATGGATAATATATCCTAAGTATTAGCTTCTAGATTGATGGAGAGTGAAAGAAATGTTTACCAGTGTGTGAACCTGTTTGGAAGAACTAATTGTTTGTGGACTGGGATAAATATTTTTGCTCCACAATCTTTTGGTGTTTTGGTTCATATCTTGTGGATCAAGAAGATGGTTTATAATGATGTTCTCAGTGTTCTGGAAAATTTTCTTGTGATTTGGTGCTCCGAAAGACTTTCTCTAGAGATCCTATGTGTTGTTGCTCGGTCCGGTTGGATTGTTGAGTAATGTTTTGTGTATGAAGATTATTGCAGTAGTCGTGTATGTATATGAAGTTCTCTAAGAGATGTTAAAATTTTTGGTGAGGTGTGTTGGGTGATCCATGTGTAATCATATTACTAAAGATGCGTGCACTTCAAAGATCATTGATGTTTTCATTAGGTTTGACCGACCTAGTGTTTACACATTACATAAAAATTTGCATCGAATTAAGGAAGTGTGTGATTGATCCAATATTTTTTTTGGGTCCTAATTAAATGTCTATTTGGTCCTCTCTCATTCTTATCCACTATGGGAATGTTGAGAAGTCGACCTAATTTGAATTTATAAATAGAAGGATGTATAATTGACCTTGGAGAATGCTTCTAGGGTTGAAGATAGTATAAAAGAAAGTCAAGGTTTTGTAAATTGGGTGAAAATAAAGTGAAGTGTGCGAACACGTGTGAAAAGAAGAGTGTACAAGAGTGAATCAAGGTAGCAATACTTTGATGTGCTGGATTCCTAAAAGCAATGAGTTGATGGTGTCTGCAATTTTTTGATCAAGCTGTGAATGTGTGGAACCTTTTGTGGTGGATCTTTATTTATCTTTTCTTTATCTGTAGGCAGTGAGCCTCCTTCTAGACAATGAGTCCTATTGTAGGCAATGAGCCTTTGTATCTGGGCAGTGAGCTTTTGTATATGGTATTGCATTACTACTATATTGTGAGATAATCCTCACCATGGTTTTTCCCTCATTAGGTTTTCCATGTAAATTTGGTGTCTCTAGTGTTTGATTTCTATTATTTGCATTCCATGTTTACACTTAATAATATATTGAGTTAAAGTGGAATTGATTAAAGTTAGAAGTAAAGTAATTTGATATAACTAATTCACCCCCCCTCTTAGTTGTCTTGTGAATTTCAACACAATTATATGACCATATGATATGCACCTTCTGGCCAAATCATGGTAGAAAATCTAAAAGAAACCTTGCACAAACTTTGTAGAATGTGCGTAATCATCATTGAAATAAAAATGACACTCCCTTAAAATAGTTTGTCATCTTCTATACTATCACCTACATGAATTAATGCTATACGCACAAATATAAAAACCTATGTGGAGTTGTAATATTTTAATTGCACTTTATTTTGTGGTTATAGAGTGTAGTTCTCTATGGATTTGACAACTGAAACAATGGTATCAAGTGGAAATGTGTCCTTGCATAACTTGAATTTTATGTCCAACCATCAAGCTCTATGGGTATAACTTGCATACTATATTCCCTCAAAAAATAAACATAAAATGATACACTAGAATATTTTCAATGACCAAATCATACATTTTTACTTCTTTACCATCTTTTAGACTTTGGTTCACTATCTTATATTTTCCAAATCCCACTAGTTCATTTCCAATTACATGTGTACTATCCATATTTCCATAAATTGGAAAATATTGCAAGTCACCACAATGAACACATATGCCATCCAAGAATAATTTATTGTAAAAAATTTGACCATCCACTCTTTCACATAAAATTGTAGATATGAAATCCGTTGAAGATCTTGGTGGGGCCCTTATGTTATATTCCTGTGAAACATTGTTAGTATGCATTTATATACACATATATGTCAATAAAAATCATAATGATTACAAAATTTAATATGTACTCTACAACAAGTTATGTATGCATGATTTTTTTACATAAAAAGACTTTACAATTTCAAAATATCTCTGAATAATTTTAATTTGAAGATACATCTCTTGAGATTTGGCAAAAAAATATGTTTGTCATATCCAAAAAATGCTTTGGATGTGGATCATGGATTTGAATACCAATCCTCCTTATCAAAACATGTCTTTGATTGGGAGAGACATTTTTGGTATTCTTTTGAAATTCTTCAATTAGAGATCTCAAGGCTTCAATGATTGCTTTATATTTTTGTGGAAGTCTACCAAAGAATGCTCATAATTCATTGTTATTTATATCTTCCACCCTTTGACACCTTTCCATGGATCTTATTAGATATTATATAATTATTTTCAAATGATTTAGTTATCTTTGTAATGAGACAAGATTTCTTAGTTTTATTTCTTATCATTATTGATGTCATGACACATCGGGTGACATTACTATCTTTTGTGCATGAGGTAGAACCAAAATTATCATATGAACTCATTGGATTATTTACAATAGATTTATCATTTGAATCATCTGATTTTATTATCCCAAGAATCTTCATGATGGGCCTAAATTTTAGTTGCCTCATCATTTCAATAAATAGTTGGCATCTTTCAATCTCATTCAACTTCTCAAAAAAATAATCGTCATATATTATTAGCATATATTAGAAAATAATTCTTTTCAATCTTATCAACCATTGGTTTCAAATATTATCATCAATATCAATCAAATACTTAGGCTTTCTATGCAAAAATCTCAGAGGTGTTCTCAAAGTTAGAGTTGCCTCAACATTAGGAATGTCAACAACATTAGGGATAGATGGTATACCTTCAAATAGAGATGAAAAGGATGACACACCTTTAAATTAAGATGTATAAGATGGTGTAACTTCAACTTGATATGTAGAATATGGAGTGTCTCCTAATTGAGATGTGAATGTTGTACTTTGAACATGGTATGCCATAGATTGTGTGCCTTCAACTTGACTTGTGGTAGATGACATGCCCCCAACTTTAAGATTCAATTGTCTCATTGCACAAAGGTTTTGCAACTATTGACTTTGTGATGCCAATTCCACATCTCTCTTACATTGCATGGATGTTTCATGTTCCTCTTTAATAGGAATGTCTTCTTCTATGGTGTTCAATTTCTTTCCTTCATGAAGTTTCCTCATTTTTTCCTTTTCATTCTTAGCTTCAAACTCATCTGGTATTAGAGTCTTTGATCATTTCCTTGACCAAATTTAAGTAATATTCACATTCTATTTCATTATCATTGAAAATTGGTAATCATAAAGTCAACTAAACAAATAAAAATAAGCAATATCAAATGAAAATGATTGAAATTTAACTATGTGAGAAGGTGTCAAGTATAAAATGCATAAATACAAATAGAATGCACCTTAAAATTTGAGATTTTATATTACAATTTTTAGTTCATGTCATGTTCTTTCATTTTTTGAATCAAAATCCTATTTTTTTTACTTTTTATGCAACTTCCTCCGAATTAAATGTTGAATTATATGTAAATCTAATAGGATTAGTAAAAATCATGAAAATAATGGGTCTATATTCTCAAATTTAAACAAAAAACTCATAATAAAAATTTGAATTTTAGAAACATGAAAATATTACCTCATATAATAAAATTTGATCTAAAAACTTCAATTTTTTGTCTTCTATGTTGTCAAACATAAAAAAGGGTGGTGGAAATGTGATGTAATATGAAAAAAATGCTTGTGAAAAATTTCAAAACTATGAAAAAGTGTATTTATTAGATAATATGTAGAAACTAGAAAAAAATAGGGAATGTGGGCCTAAAACACATGACACATGCCTCTTTTTACCATTTTTAGTGTAGTCTATTTAGTGCTTACCAAATAACATTTATTGATATTTTTCGACCTTTAAAAAATTGTGAAAGAAGAGAGATAGAAGAGAAATAGATAAAGATTAAAGGAAAGGGAATGAGTGAGAGAGAGAGAAACACAAAGACCCTCACTCATAAACCCTTTACCCTCAATGGTAAACCCTAAACTCTATATTGATACCCTCAAATGTAAATTGAATACCCTACACCTCAACCCTAGATACCTTATACCATTAACACTAAATCCTACACCCTCAACCTATACCCTCAATCATACTTCAAATACCCTCAACCCTATAATCAATACACTTAACCCTAAACCGTACACCCTATACCCAAAACCCAAAACCCTATACTAATACCCTTGAACCTATAACCCTACATGATAAACCCTCAACCATAAAGCCAATAACCTAAACCATAAACCCTATAATACTCTAAACCCTATGTACCTTAAACCTTGTACCATCAATTTTGTACCCTAAACCCTAACCAATACCCTAAACCCTAAACCCCAAAACCTATAATGTACCCTAAACCTTGGACCATCAATCTTGTACCCTAAACCCTATACCCTATACCTAGATGGGGAGAGAGGGGTTAGATAGATAGAGGGGGATATGGGAATTCCTAATGAAGGATGAAGTCTGAGGTATTCATCTATAGAATGAATGAGGTAGCTTCTAGTGATTCTCATATGCCACCTATATCATCCTTATCATTTTCATTTTACGAAGTTTGGCAATTTTTTTATTTCCTAATTTTTGTATCAAAAATAAGGGATTGGTTTCAATAGAGACAATTAAAAATAATAATTTTTATTATTTCAACTATGATACATTTTAAAATTTGATATTTTTAAATGGTTTTTCTAAAATTAGGCTAGTTTCAAATGAACCATCTAAACAAATTAGAACTTAACCTATTTAAATCAATATATTTAATAAACAATTGTGGTGAAACTTAAATTGGTTTTAAAGAATAAGTGAACATAAAATATAGGCATGATTGATTGCAATTTATTAGTATACCATGAGTAAATTAAATATATTGAATATCAGTATACCTATGGCAAGATCCACCTACCATGGCCCATTCTTAACAGGGGTGAAGGTACTTAGCTTCATATTTTCCATAGGTTATGGTGTCTAGAGAATAGATAAAGTAACTCTATTGAGGATATTCAAAAGTTGATGGGAAATCTAGTACATTGGAACACCACCAAAAATCATTGTGAAATGATTCCACAAAATCACCCACAACTAAGATTCTGGGTAATGGAATTGAAGGTGGTATTTTCCTCAAGTTATTATGGCACAAGATTTTTCTTAAGGGTTGATTATCTTTTGTCTCAAATTCATCATATTGGACACTCATAATTTTGTAACCATCACATGATTTGAGAGGCCCAATATCAATGAATACACCCTTAAACCATGTACCTTCATAACCATTTTTTATTTTTTTAACACTCCACCAAGCTTCCTCTTCAAAAATCCATTTTACTCCCACAACACTTTAACCAATATCCTCAACCCTAAGCCCTATACCCTATACACTTAACGAGCTATACCCTAAACCTAGAACACTATCCCTCAATCTGCAATCCTATACCTTATACCCTCAAAACTATACCCTATACCCTAAACCTTATAACCTCAACCTTATACCCTAAATCCTATACACAAAACCCTCAAACCTAAATAGAGACCTTGCACCATCAACCATAAACCTAATAAACTCAACCCTATACTCAATATCCTCAAGCATAATCCCTATACCATATACAATTAACCCTATACCATCAACCTTGAACCCTATACCCTAAACCCTCAACCCTACACCCTCAAAACTCAACCTTATACCCTCAATTGTAAACCCTATACACTAAACCTTATACCTAACATTGTCAACCCTAAATAATAAACCATTAACAACCAAGATAGACCATGAATGAGGTTGATATTGTGAAGGGTTTTACCAAGCATGCAAATCTTAACAAGCGGGAGAAAATTTCACCAAGATTTTTTTCTCTTGAAGAAAGAAACTAGGGAACTTTAAGGAAGAAATGTGTTAATGAAATTCTAGACTTAAATAGGAAACTTGATAATCATATTCAAATATAAGAATTTTTATCTACACAAAAAATGAAGGTTACACATGTAAGAGAGGATGTATCAAGAATGGATAAAATATAAATGAATACAATCCTATATATAGAGTAAAATCTGAAGGTCAAAAGAATATACCTCCCATTCAAGATATTAACAACCATTGTGCTTTTGAAAAGAATACTTATTGATCCTATGATAATTCAGATGCTACCAGTATGTCCTCTTTTGATAATGAGAAAGATATTGAAAGGTGTGAATATCATTGACCTTCCAAAGAATGTGAAAATTTAACTCCAATTCTATTTAAGATTCACTCAAGACCAACTATTTTGCACACTAAAAAAATAAGTTTGGCCCCATGTGATCACCATAGAACATTCTCTATTAACAACATAAAAAATTAATGTAAACATTCCTCACATCCTTAAAAGTGCAAATGTTGTTATCCATATAGTTTCAATATGAATGCAACATTAGAGAGAGAGAGAGGAGTAAGGAGATATGGAGGGATAGGTAGATTTGGAGGGAGTGAGAGACCTAGGGAAATATGAGATAGAGGGGAAGAGATGTGAGAGACCTATAGGGGAAGAGAGAGGTGAGATGGGGGTTTAAGGAGGGAGGGGAGAGAGAGGTGAGATAGGGGTTTAAGGAGGGAGGGGAGAGATATGGGGGTTTAAGCAGGGAGGGATAAATAGAGAAGGGGGGAGGAAGAAAGGGAGGGGATATCCTAGAGAGAGGAGAGAGGGAGAAGAGGAGAGAAAAAAGAACAAAGAGAGAGAGAGAGAGAAGTAACAAGGGATGGAGGGATATGGAGGGAGTGAGAGATATAGAGGGGGAGGAGATAGAGAGGTGATGACCTAGAGAGGGGAGGGAGAGAGAATAAAAAATATAAAGAGAAGGAAAAGGAGGGATGGAAAGGTAGAAAAGGAGTGACTAAGAGACCTAGAGAGGGGAATTATGAAATGATTTGCATTGGGAATTAGCAACCCTTTGGGTTGAATTTTTCTTGGGCATCCAAACCAAAGGGTTGGATGACCATTTCATGCCAAAGATGTGTTTATTTTGAAAAGGTAAAAAAATTCACACTTTTTTGGTTGTGCTCTCCATCAAGTTTATTTGTGTTTCAATACAAATTTATAAAAATAACACAATGACGTTAAGCTCTCTTAGCTATCTAGCCATATATTTTTTTCACGTTTTGATTATGTTAATATTCTCATCTTTAATTTCTTTTGTTAGTCTGTAAATTTTTTGTCAAAAACCAACATGTGGTACTTTGGGTATTTTTTTTAACTTGTTTATCAAATTTTAAAAAATAAATTTTTAGAAACTAGACTCCATTATACATGTATTAGAAAAAAATAAAAATATGATTTTTGATTAGTTTTAATTTTTTTTTTAGGGGGAACACACTCAAATTTCTATTTTTCAAGATGAGCCACTTCAAAAATTAGTAAAAATCCCAAATTCATTAAAAAATTAGTTAAAAAACTAGAATAAACTACATGGTGCTAGCTAATTTCTCACTGAAGCAATTTTTGAAATTCTAAAAAAAGTAAACATTTTAGGGGAAGCACACTAGATGCTATGTTATTTTTTTTTTGAAAAAAATAGTACCTCTTTGTGTGCTCCCCCATTTTGAAACCCTTAACCTTCACCATTTAAAAAAAAAAATTAGTAGTTTAGAAAGTAGATTAAGAGAAATACAATTCTTGTTCCTATTGCATCTTCAAATTTTGACCATAACTATCTTCATTTTCTCAGAAAATATCAAAGTGCTAATTTTAGAATAAAATGTGGCATCTTAAGACCCCCTTTTTGTATCATCTCCTGGTGCACTTACCCATCAATTTTATTTGTTTCCACCTCAATACCTCTATGTGAAACTATAAATCCTAATATTTTCCCGCTATCTAGATTGAAGACACAATTTTGAGGATTCCACTACATTTGTACTTACAATTTCTCTCAAATATTTATAGAGGATTGATGTGTTATATATTTAGCCAATATATCAACATAATCCTCTAAAATTTTATGTATAAAATTGTGAAATATTAATGTCATATCTCTTTGATATGTTTCTCCAAATTTTTTTAATCCAAATAGAATGAAAAACCAACAAAATGTTCCCCAAGGTGTGATAAAAGTAGTTTTATATTGATCTTGAGGGTTAATAGTTTTTTTATTATATCTAGAAAATCCATCCATAAATGATAGTAAAGCATTTCCTACAGTTGAATCAACAATCATGTCTATGCTTGGAAGGGGAAAATTATCTTTCAAAAGTGCTTTATTAGGATCACAAAAAAATGTACACATTCGAATATGATTATTCAATTTTATGACAACCACTATGTTTGATATCCAAGGTGAATAGTCGATAGGGTAGATGAAGCCAACTTGTAAGAGATTTTCAATCTCAGACTTAATGAAAAAAACCACCTTAGGGTTTTATACGAATAGTTTATCTCACAAGTTTAACCATCATCTTCTAACACAATATTATGCGTAACTACCTTAAGGTCTATGCCAAGAATATTTGAATAATACCATGCAAATAGCTCAAGAGATTCATGTAATAACATAGTATCCTCTTTTTTTTATTGGAATAAAATACATTTTCAAATTAAAATTACTTTTTCTTCATTGGATGGGTCCATTAAGATATCAAAATTATATCCTACAAGTAGTGTACTGTGGTCTATAATGTTAGGGAATTTTTAGGGTATACCTTGAGAATCTATTGTATCATCTGATAAACCAACTTCTTTCCAAAATTATGCATCAAACTTTAAAAATTAGGGAAATATATGACCATGATGATAAGTAGGAAAACTGTCATAAACTCCCAAAGAATCCTTCAAGGACTCGTTTTGAAATATATCCACTGATATTTTTTTCGGTTGTTTCACTTATTAATTCAGGATGAAGTAATTTGAGTGACACCTTAGGAGGGTCTTGTGTGATTGTTTTTACATTAAGTGAAGTTCTTCATGAAGATTTTGTAGGTTTTTGAGGATGATAACCAAGATCATTTTTTTTATATTTCTTATTTAAATCTATAGGGACCCTAATACCTTGTTCTTTTATACCACATGCCTTGCTATTATATCTAAACTATGAAAATATTTTATATCCTTTTACATAAATATATTCCATTTCTTTTGAGGAAGGTAGTTTTCATAATCATCCACATCACATGTAGATGTATAATTGGTATAATATTTATTATTAGAAGTTTCAAAATTAGATGTTTGAGGGGGATGCACAAAATATTATGTAGATATAATTGTGGTTTCAGTTTTAGATGTGGATGGTGAGATTTTATATTCCCCTGTGAATGTAGGTGTAAAATATAATGATCCGCAATCATCATCTAAGAGTTTAGTTGTGGGTGAAATATATTCATTTTTATCTTCAACATGTATAGGTTCCACTTTTGAAGATGGAATCAATGTGCTAAAGGGACTTTTATTCCCTATTTTAGTTTGTAAAAATATCAGATTTAGGATCAAATTTCATCCTATAAACCTTTTTGTTATATGCATATTTCATGAGGTAGTGAAGAGTTGAAGGAACCCCTCCCATAGGATAGATCCATAGTCTTCCCAAAATAAGGTTATAGGAAAGAGAATTGGGAATGACATGGACAATGCTAGGTAATACAATAGAACCTAATTTAATAGGTAATTTGATCATTCCTAATGGTTGACTACCCACATTATCAAAACCTTGAATGGATAAATCATCAAGTTGAATAAGATACTTGTCTACACCAAGCTTATTTAAAAGGTCAATACTATAGACATTAAGACTTGACCTATTATCAATAAAGGTAATGCCTAATACCAATTTTTTTAATAAAAACCATTATCATCAAAGGAATCATTTTTCTTTTGAATCTCAAGAGATCAGGGTAATTCAAATTGATAAAATAAAATATCCAAATTTATTAAATTTATACCCTCAAGCAAAGCCACTACATCATTCGGTTTATCACCAGGAGGCATAATTTTTTTTGTAAAGAATCTTGAAGCATGTTATGATAAATAGGCGAGTTTTGAATCAAATCCCATAATGAAATATTAGCACGAGTAGCATGAAACTACTCCATAAGATCATACTTGATGAATGACTTTCTCAATCACACGCTCTGATACCCCAAATAATGAACCTTTTTATTAATAGAAAACTATCAAATTACAATGCAATAATTGGAGATAGAAACTTGCAATAGTTATTAAAAATCAAAGAAGAAACTAACAGAATGACGATTGATCTTTAAACAATGCGACATGAGATTTGATAAGGCACATTCAGTTAATGGTGATAGAAAATTAAGATTCTAAATAGCTGGGAATAAAACAACACATGTTTATTGAATTCAGATTCCAAATGTACAATTTCCAGTAGAAAGAAACAAAGATTAAAAATTATAGTTTGATTCTCCGGGAAATGATTTCCTCAGTCTTAAATCTTCCATTTGAGTTCTCTATCTCAAAACCCCACTACACTTGACAAACATAGATCGAATCCTCATTATGTGCTCTTCTTGTACCCCCCTTCATCACTACTAGCTCTTACTATTCTTCCACAATGAAGATCAGGTCTCTCCTAAAACTCATCCCTCTCGCCCACCCCAGAATCAGGTTCCTACAATAACATAATGGTTTCTTTCCTATAAACAACCGTCAACCATTCCTTTTCACCTCCAAAATCTTGCACACAAAACTATTTTTGATGTATTTCTTTCTTTACCATTCCAAACCATTTGCTTCTTCTCTTCTCTAGAAAAATGCATAACTATCCAAACTAATTCGACATCCAAAAATTTCACAAGCCAAAATTGAATAGAAACCCAAACCAAACAAAGGAAAATAAGAAAAACAAAAACTAGGCCAATGCTCCTATATTAGATTCCCCAAGAGACAAAAAGAAGAATGTGCACCTTCACATGTGATCTCCAATAAAAAATAACCTTCATTCACTTCTTTCACATCATCGTTCTAGAACAACGCTCATGTGTTCAACCAGATTTTGTTTGTTTTTATTCTTTTGTTTCTATCTTCTCCTTCTTGTGTCTTTTTCATCAACAAGCTTCCAAAACTCCATCTCCCATTCATATATATCATTTTCACCATTTGATTCCATATCCTTTTCATCTTCTACTTTCAAACTCTTCCTTGTAACAATTTCATTCAAATATTTAAAAGCACCATTATTTAAATCATCTACATCAACTTTCTTACCATTTACCTTGCATATGCGCTCCTAAAAATTCTTCCAAGCTAATCCCAAAGGAATGCCAATCTTCTTTTCCATTGATATTTCATCAGTGAATACTTGTGTTTCTTCATCTTCATTTACATCATCTATTTTTTCCTTCTCAAGGCTTCTTACATCCTCCTGACCAACATTTTACTTTCCATCTTCCATTTTCTTCTTCTTTTCATTTTCATCAAGCTCTACTTCCATGTCAGCTTCATGATGTGGTAATTCTTTCTTCTTCTTCCATGGCAGCCAACTTCTGTCGTCTTCTTTTTTTGACAATCATCTGCACATGCCACTTCAACCTATTTTTCATGGGCCAAGACCAATCACATTTTTGGCTTCTTTCCTCAAGCCATTGCTTCATTGCAAGCTTAAAACTCTCTAAATCCCTTCTCAACTATGTTATTTCTTGATCAAATGTTGTATCTTATCTTATCTTATTGACCTTCAACTTGTCCTTCTGTTTGAGTCTTTCTTGCTGCTACATCTTTTATTTTCTCTTCTCCACTTCATGAAACCTCACCTAGGGCTTCTCTCCTTTTCTTCTACCCAGTCTCTTGGTACCTAGGTTCTTCCTTTTAGTTGCTATCAAAATTTCCACACATACTCGTCAAAAATCCCACCAGACCTTTTTAGACTCTCCCAATTTTTTCTCACTCTAATACCAAATCGATGACTAACTTTCTCAATCAAATTCTTTGATACCCCAAATATTTACAAACTTATTATTAATAGAAAACTATCGAATTACAATGCAATAATTAGAGATAGGAAATTGCAGTCATTATTAAAAATTAAAGAAGTTTTTGAAAGAATGGCGATTGATCCTTAAACAATGCGATAAGAAATTTGATAAGGAAAATTTAATTAATAGTGATATAAAATTAACATTCTAAATAGTTGAGAATAAAACAACACATTTTTATTGACTTCAAATTCCAAATGTACAATTTCTAGTAGAAAGAAACAAATATTAAAGATTACAATTTGATTCTCCATGAATTGATTTCCTCTTTATTTAGCATGATTCCTCTAGTCTTAAATATTTTGTCTGAGTTCTCTGTCTCAACACCCCACTACACTTGAAAAACATAGATTGAATCCTCAATATGTGATCTTCTTGCACCTCCCTTCATCGCTACTAGCTCCTACTATTCATCCACGATGTAGATTGGGTCTCTCCTAAAACTTGTCCCTCTTGCCCATCACAGAATTGGATTCTTGCAATAACAGGATGATTTATTTCCTATAGACAACCATAAACCTTTTCTTTTCACCCCTGAAAGCTTCCACGCAAAACTATTTTTGATGCCTTCCTTTCTTTACCATTCCAAACCATTTTCTTCTTTTCTTCTCCACGAAAATACACAAATATCCAAACTAATTTGACATCCAACAATTTCACAAGCCAAAATCGAATGGAAACCCTAACCAAACAAAGGAAAATAAGAAAAACAAAAATTGGTATGATGTTCCTGCATCAATACTCCTTACCATTATGTTGAGGAAAACAAGGTGCAGTAGGGAGAATAGGTTGTGAGAAAGGTATGGATAAAGGAATAATTGGTTCTTTTGTTGAACACCCAAAATACTAAGAGGGGGGGGGGTTTGTATTCTACTAAACCATTTAACTACTAACCATTCAATAATTAAAATGTATCTAGCTACAACTGTAAACAAAAACATGAAAGGAATCATAACATCACATGAAACATGAACACAAATTTTTTTATGTGGAAAAGAAAAAGTGGGAAAAACCACGTTGAGGATTAGCTCACAATATGTTATAACTAGTCATAAAATATTATAGGACACACTGCCAGGAAACACTATGCTTGAAAGGCTCACAACTTGAAATGATTACAAAAACAAGTGTGGCTCACTATAGAAAAATATGAACTAATGAAATACACCTTCTGTGTGCTGAGTTTAGTTCCAATTAAGCTCTAGAAAACAAAATCCTACACTGGTTTGTAGGTTCACACCAAATACAGGAAAATTCACACAATATCACACATTCACACATTACTACTTATTATTTTTAGAAGAATGAAGAAGATGCCTCCAGTCTATTGTCATTGATGCCAACATTGGTTGGTAATAGTTTTTGTCAATCCAGAAAAAATATGTTTATGTTTATTGATTTAGTAATTTGGTTTGAAAATTCTCTTAGTAGAAGATCGCTCCATGAGATTTTAATATGATGATAGGGAGTATTAGTTGCATCTATGCACAAGTTTTCAGTGGTGTTTTTTTTGAAAGGAATGGAAGTTATGTATGAAAAAGTTTGACTTATTGTATTTTGCTTAGTATTTGTGCAACTGGCATGAGTCTTCTTCTGGCCGAAATAGAAAAATGGTGTACACTTCATTGGTGAGTTAAAGAAGTTCTTTATTAGGTCTGGGTTGACCTAATTTTATGCTTTGCACATTTTGTTTTGATGAAAAGGGTTTTGGGTTAAGACACCAAGCTAAATTTTGATTATGTGTACATCTAATTAGGCCAACCAAATTGATGTATGAAGGTGTAAGAGTGTATATATGAAAAATATTTTTGTATTGAATATGACATATGATATATAGATATAGGTGTGTGTGTGTGTGTAAGTGTGTGACAAGCGAAGAAGTAATAAGTAGTGATGTGCATCTATTGTGTGAATTTGTATACTCTTGATGTATTGTTTTTGTACCTACAAATCAAAGTAGGATTTTATATTTTAGAGCCTAATTGGAAGTCAACTCAACACATAAAAAGTGTATTTCATCAGTTCATCATTTTGGTAGTAAGCCAAACTTCTTTTGTATTTTCTTTAGACTATGAGCCTTTCAAGGATAGTGATTCCTGGTAGTGTGCCCTGCAATATCTTATAACCGGTTATAAGATACCTGTTATAAGATATTGTGAGTTAATCCTCACCATGGTTTTTCCCATTTTGGGTTTTCCACGTAAAAATCCTAGTGCTCATTTGTTATGTTGTGTTATGCTTCCTTTCATGTTCTTATTTACTATTGTAACTAGATATGTTTTTATTATTGAATGGTTAGCAATTAAACAGTTCAGTAAAATATTGATTGAACCCCCCCTCTCAATATTTTGGGTGTTCAACAATTGGTATCAGAGCCTAGTTCCTTTTGAAAAGTTTAACAACTTAAGGAAGATCTTGAAGTTGAATACATGGCCGACAAAAAGTATCCTATTCCTTCGGAAGATATTCTTGCAACTGAGGAAATTCATGCTAGTCTTGAAGACGTAGATAAAAGTGAATATGAGAAAGAACTTTGAAGGAAAACCTGAAAGAAGAAAATGAGTTCATTAGAAAGATAAGAGAGAAAATCAAGAAGTTCAAAGAAAGGCATAGAGAAGTCAGTGATCAGTTGAAGAAAGCTAATGAATACATCACCAGACTAAAGGTGCAAGTGGAAGAAAATAAAATAATTGAAGAATATCAGAGAGATGAAATCCATTTTTTTTTTTACGAATGTAGAAAGCTTGAACAAGAAGTGGTAAATCTAAGATCTAACTTAGAGAAAGCAAGAGCTCATGAAGAATAAATCAAAACAAGTACTACAATGCTTGATGATTTGATCACATTTTAGAAACCAACTAAGGATAAAGGTGGTCTAGGACTTGAAGAAGGACAAATTTTAAAGGCAAATCAAGTTCCCCAAAAAAATGACAATCAAAGGAAGACTCAAGGAAATAATAAATAATTCAAGAACCAAAGAAGCAATACTAGAAGGATTCCTATTCTACTACCTAATTATCAAAGGTACCCATATTTTAATGTTATTTATTTTTCATTGAATAAATTTGGTCATAGGGAAACAAAATGTAGAAGTAGAATGAATCAAAATGTTGGATTCTTCTTTAGACAATGTTTTTCTTGCAAAAAGTTTGGACAAAGAGCTATTGATTGTAGAATTCAGATAATGATGAATATATTTAATACTAGTAGAATGGATCAATATTTTCAAGGCTATTGCTATATATGTTATCATTATGATTTTGGACATAAAGCTAACTAGTGTAGATCAAGCATAAATTCAAATCAGTTTGGTCGAAGAAATATGTGCTACACTTGCAACAAACCAGGGCATACCTCAAAATTATGTAGAAGTAAAATTAGGAAGAAACCTGATCTGAAACAAAAGAATAAACCTATGAACAAAGTGGATTGTATCGAAGTGGGAAAGAAAATGGAGAAGATTTGGAAGAAAAAGGAAGAACTTGAGAATAAGAATGAATCAAATACATTTGTACAAGCAGCTAGTGCATATACCTCTTCTAAAAACTAAACCTAGTAGTGGTTTTAGGGGGAGTAGTTATAGAGATATCTAACAAACCCCCAATATAAGAACTGTTAAGAAGTGACACAAATATATGTGATGTAGAATGGCATTATGAATATATTGGAAAAGATTCTAATAGAAAAGGTGCAAATTTGGAGTTTTGCAAAGATTTTTAAGGTTTACAGTGTATTTCACAAGTGTCTATCAACTTTTTGAAGGAAAAATGCATTTAATGCAAGTTATGCAAAATTGATAGAACATAAAGTGAAAGCTTGAGTTGAATTAAATCACTTTTACAAACTCAAAAGAAAGAAAAGTGATCTGAAGCAAGGTGGAGTCGATTCAGTATACTTGGCATCAAACCCAAGTTTCATCGAAGCTTGAAAGAGGTATTTATAGTTATCAATACTCTGTTGGTTTGAATTAAAAGCATTTCTCATAAGAATTTTTCAAAAAACTTAAGGAAAGATGGCCACACCAACTGTTGTTGAGACCTATGAGAGACATCAACCTAGGTTCAAAATATTTTCATGGAAAGTATACGAAATGGATCCCATGGGTGCATTTTCACAAATCCAAAATAGTATTTTTCCTACTGAATATACCATGACCTACATTCACACAAAATTGGAAGAATTTTACCATCAATAACTCATGAATCAATGGGAAAAGGAAATGTCAAGAGATGGTTATTCCTCTAAAGCTAGAATATGAAAATCTAGTACAGAAGAAACTGGATGTATGGAATAGGTTCACAAAATTTTGTGGTGAGATTTTTACAAAATTTGTGAGGATGGAACTTAGCAGAGTGAATGAAAAATTTGCATGGAAAATAATTGGTGGAGTGATTACTAAGGAAGTAATTAGGGCCATAATAGGTCTTTGTGACACTGGACCTTTACCAGTGTTAAATTCTATAAAGAACGATGCGGTCATGAAGCTGACTAGTGCCACATATGATGGAAGAGCACTGACAACAAATCCCATCACAAACTAGGCTTTGAGGTATGTTGCTATTATGATTGGTCAAAAAATATATTTTATAAAATGAGGTAGTTCATTGTCAACTACAATAATTCATACTACACATGAAATGGTGGTTAATAGAATGGATTATGATTTATGTGAGTTTATCTAGTTGTAGCTTATGGATAACCTGAACTAGACCAAAACAAAGAAATATCCTTTCAATTTTGGGTCATTGGTGGTTTTCTTGTTATTTTACTTCTTAAGAGAGCTACCTAGAAAGAAGAATATTATATGAGATCGAAGTAGACCTGTAGCACATCATATTTTTTAATATATGCATAGTTTTGGAGACTTCAAGATTGCAAAGGACTAGAAGAGTGAACATAAATGTTGAGGCATATTTCAATCTGCATTCACCGTCTAGGGATGATATCGATCAGCTGAGAGGACTTGCGAATGAAATAAGGGTTAGATTAGTTGATGCCCCCTCCAAGCCTAGGAGATTAGGGAATCTAGAATATTCCATTGGAATTCCTCTAAAATACAGGTAACTCCTGGTGCAGCTGCTATAGTGAATGGAAAGTAGGTAGTGCACAGTTTCTCTATAGCAGTTAAAATAACAACCTCATCTAGACCCAACACTAGGGACTCTAAGAAAAGGGATGTACCCCTTGTTGTACCACCTTCCACCCCTAGAAAGAGAGTGAAGAAAAAGGCTAGTAAGAAAATAAATTTGAGTGATGTAGTGCAAGAAAAAATAGAGCTTGGAGTAGAAGAAGAGAGTCAGTTGAAGAGAAAAGGGAGTGGTGCCTCCACAAGTAATGAAGAAACTAAATCTAGAGATACGGTTGAAATCTTATATGATGATGAAGAGAAAAAAGATGAAATGAAAGCATTAAAAATCCATGTGCATGAGAAGACAAAGGATGAAGGCACATCAAGACATATGGAGGACATACCCAACTCTTCTCCAGTAATGGATAAATCTCCTTTGGAAATGGAAACCCTAGTTAATAACATGATAGATTCAGAAGATTTTCTAGCTACTGCTAGATTATTTGATGAAGTTGATGAAAGGAATAAGGAAAAAATTATAGATGATATTGTTCAATATATGGTTATCTTTAATGAATCTATGGAATCTATAAGGAAGAAGGTGACTAACAATGTGTGAGAAGAATTAGTTCATAGAAGGCATGAAGTTGTAACTATTGAGGAAAAATTCAAATATAATGCCTTAAACACATATGGATCCTCCTTCTCTAAGGAAGATGTTACTTCCTTGCTAAAAGAATGTTCCTAGTGGTTTAGGATAAAAAAGAGAGTCACTACCTTAATGAATAAAGAGAAGGAAATAATAGAGAAATTGAGGTAAGAAACCCTTGAAATAGTTAGAAAAATGGCAAAGAATTATGAGATGAAAACTAGGTTTTCATCTCATACAGCTCAAGCATAGGAGCTTGCCAATATTATAGAAATAGAAGACCATCCTGCTATGGAAATTTTTGGTGAAACATATATTTTTTTGAATACATTTATTCCTCCAAATTATATAGAAGAAACAACTAGAAAACATGTTGAAGATAAGCAAAAAGGTGACACCAGTAACAATTCAAGAGAACATAATGAGGATACCCGAAATAGAGAAGAAGAGGACATGAATGAAAATCAAGGAAACAAAAGTGAAAATAAAAATGATGGTAGAGATGATAAGGATGAGAAGGAAGAAGAAAATAAAGATAAGTCTTCAAGTAAAACCTTCGGAAAAGAAGAAGAAGAAAGGAAATAAGAAAGAAACAAATATATAGAGGTTGGAAGAAGTAAAGAAGAGATGTCAAAATCATTTGAGCCATCAAAGCCTTCTGAAGAATCATCCAACAATATTCTTAAAGGCTTGTTGAAAAAGAAATTGTAGATCCGGCCTATGCTAGGTCACCTTAGCTGATTCAACTCCCTTCACATCCAGGGTATGTGGATATGAGAAATATCTCATCGCCTATGTGTCCTAAGATGGTATTACCTTTCTTGATACGACCGTAGAGAACACCTGCAAAAAAATCCAGGCCGCCTTAGATAGACATTTGATCCATCACTAGTGAATGTACCAGTGTGAGTTCTTGCTTTCCTACCAGTGTGAGTTCTTGCTTCCCCGCAAGTCAAGTCAAAATTTGTGATACTTTTCTCCACTTCGGTACAGAAGAAATGATAGAAAATTATCAAAAAGGTATTGAATTGATAAATTATTATATTAAGGCTTTACATGAGTCAATATCCAGTGATTCTATTTATAGCTCCTTAGCCCATGTTGAGGACCTGAAGCTTCTAGTTGATTAAATCAAAGAATACTCCTTTGGTCTTGAGCTACAAATTGAGAAAGAAGTAGAATCAATAATTCTAGAGAAAAGGCTATTTGAGCTACAGGATAGATGTGTAATTGTACACAAAAATGTATTGTAGTCCGAAAGAGGTAAAGGACTGTGAAGAAGAAGAAAAAATATTGTTTGTATACTTCATGTGGTGGTCTGATGCCACTAGAGGAATACAAGATTTAATGGAATCAATAGTCTAAACTAGAGCATGCCTTTGAAGCCTACAAAATTTCAGATGATAGAAGTTATACTACTTGTGTAATTGAGGATTTTTTTGCAAGATTAGATGGTTAGAAAACACACACATGCATATTATATAAAACCCATAATAAAAAATGAAATGCATAGGAAATAAATAAAGAACAAAAATGAAACGAGCTCACCTCGTCCTTCATCTTCCATGGCTAACTTCCATTGTACCTTCTAGCTTGCTAAAATGTGAAGTGTGCCCTCAGATTTTGATGAGCAACTCTATACTATGGACTAGACCTAAGCAAAGTGTTGAAGGATTTCCTAAATGTCTATGCAAAAGAAACTAAATCATATATGCAATTATTAAAAGTAGCTAAATGATAAAAAAACAAAGACAATCTTAAAACTCAAAGATATTCAAAGATTATTCAAGATATTCAAGATTAAATTAAGAGATTCAAGATGCAAGATAAGAGATCTCAAAAATGAGGACAAAATTGGCATTTTATAGAAAATGCAATTTTGGATGGACGGATGAGATTGAAGATTGAGAAATGCCCTAAAATCAACGGTCAAGATTCAAAATGGCAACTCTCAATTAGGGTTAGGGTAAGATTCCCAAATGAATGGACAAGATTTAATTTAAGAAATTTAATCAAGGATGGAGAATAAATGTGACAGTGAGATGCAAATTAGTAAAAATCAAGAAGATAAAGATTGAAGAAGAAGATGAGATTTGAAAAATCAAGAATTTTAGTAATTAGTTGATTTATAGAAGAATATTACCATTTTGAATTAAAATTAATTCAAAATATGGATTTAGTGTGATAGTAAATAATTGATTTTGAGATTATTTACTAAAATAAGTGGCAGTTAACCATGTGAGACCATTTTAAATAAATTGTTTTATTTAAAATGAGGGAAATGTCAAATGAGGAAATTAAATAATTAAAATAATTATTTAATTTAGAGAAGGTGATCGATTAATTAAAAAAATTAATAAATCTATTTAATTATAAGAATAATTGAGAATTAGTGACATATTAAATAAATAAATAAAATATATTTATTTAATAATCAGGAGGACATAAGTGGCAAAGATTAATTAAATAAATTGAGAAATTTATTTAATTATGAGAAGACTTTAGATAGTTAGTGACACATTAGTAAATAAATAAGATCTATTTATTTAATAATCATGAAGAATAAAATGACATGAATTGATTAAATAATTATGAATTATTTAATTAATAGTCGAAGGTGTACAAAAGACATAATTAAAATGTCATAATTATGCTAGGATGAAAGTGGTAAAATAGAGCTCGCAGACCTGGGTCATTTTTATGTGTCTACATTTGCCCCTCTTTGTCATAATGCAGTTTATCGCATTATGGAAAAGAAAACAAGTCAAGAATATGCCCCAACGAAGGTACGGAGTGCCTATGCCCCCTCGAGAAATTTTTTGAATTTTGGCCCGGGGTCAGAAAAATTTGGAAAGTGTCTCGATTAGTTAATTTGATGACCAGAAAAACAATGATGTGATTGGTTTCAAAACTGGAGGATGTTGAGCCAATGAAAATGCTAGTCAAAGGTGGTCAAATGAGCCTCTAGTACAAACCTATCAAGTCAAACCCTAATTTTCAACCTATAAATAAGTTGAAAAAGCCAAACCAAGTGTCATTTTCACATTTTCTATTCATAAATTTGGAGATCAAAGCATGAGGAGAAGATGGTGATTCACATGACAGATCACCATGGCTATCACATGCGGACATTCCGATGACCCGAGGGCGTAGAGGCACCAGTAAGTACCCTATCTGACTTCTAATTTTTTGATTTTCGTCAATTTATTAGGGTTTTAGGGGGGAAAACAAATGTGTTGCGATGAAAATGTCATCGCGTAAACCGCAAATTCTTTCGTGTTCTACACATTTGATTGCTTCATGATGCAAGTGCATTGGGTGGAATTGTCAAAATTTAAAAATGTGAAAGTGCAAGGGCGAACGACACATTTGTCAAAATGCGATGTAAGAGTGGTATTCAGTGACATAATTGTGATATTGTGATGCAACTGCCTTGCCAAATGATGCAATCATTGTACAATGACGCAATTTCCATACCGAAAGATGCAATCGCTGTAAAGGTGCACAATTTCCAACTGAAATGATGCATTTAATAAAGTGCAATGGAACTGCGAGATGGAAAGCCACATTTGACTTAGTGTGATGCATTTGCAGTCAACGCAACACAATTTCCATTGACCAAGGTTGACTGAGTGTAGACTCTTTTTTCAGATGCATTTTTGGTTTCCCAGATAGTAGTAATGTGCCGAATTGCTAATCCATGTGTGCTAACCCTTGTTTCTATGTGTGTAGAGATGATTAGTGCCTATTTATACCTAAGAGTTCTGGCCTTCTACCTATGCTTTCAAAGATCAGATGAGTGACAGGGAGAGACAACGGTTGATGAGACTGGGTTTATATTATGTCACCTACATGCCCATTATTTGGGCAAATAGGGGATTACTGACAACGCTTTGTGAGAGATCGAACTCAGAGACCTACTCCTTTAATTTACTTATAGGAGAGGCCACCATTACCCTGGAGAATGTGTTTCATATTTTGTGCATCCCGATCAGTGGGGAGAGAGTATTTTATGATCCCCACAGAGGGCAATAGGCCCTAGGAGAGATGTATGATGATGCAGGTGGTGTTGGTCTAGGAATTCATGGGTATGAGATTGAGTGGGATTTTGTGGCCGACCACTATCCATAATGGGATTTCATGCTTATGATGTTGATTGTTAGAGTGTTGATTCTAGATCATTACGGACATGGGTTTTCGATTGGATGGGGGGATGTACTAGTCCGTATGCATGCTTAGAGGATAGTTTTTGCTTGGGGGCCTTGCTTGTTGGCTATGTTGTATCATCAACTTCATGAGGTTGTTTACCAAGAGGGACAAAGTATTAGTTGTGGGACCAACTTACTTATGATTTGGGCATGGGAGCACATTCCCGTCTTTTACTTGCCAATACAGATTCAATAGTTGGGTGAGGACATGCCTTATCTTTACCTATATGTTGGTTCAGTTAGCCAGACCCGTGTAGGAGATACCGGGTATTGGCGACATCAGATCGACATATTGGTTAGCTTTTTCTGGAGGTTGTATAGAGATTGTACCCAATGGCTGGATGAGGATGGCCATATTTCATTATAAAGATAGTTTAGATACCTGATTGGTCATACATTGCAGATTTAGCGTATCATTAAGATGTACCTACCCTAGTGGGTACTATGACAGTTTGGTGAGCAGAAAGTTGTGCCAGTTGGGATGAACGAGTATGCACAGTCATCCAGGGAGACCATATGGGGGCCATCGATAGAAGTGGCAATAGAAGAGAAGTAGATAGACAACTTGGTCATGCAAAAATGGTTATGGAGAGGAGGTCCAACAGATGCAAAGACATCTGCTAAGTTTGACGCCTAGTGGCAGATTCACAGGCCCATTCCACTGATAGATCTAGATGGTACGACTCCTATAGATCATAGATTAGTTATCTCATGGGTATGGAGGGGAGGTTGGGGTGGTAGAGATGGAGGGAGAGATGGCAGGGGGGCTAAAGGGAGAGATGGTGGTTGGGGAGATGGAGGGAGAGGTGGGGGAGATGATGGTGGTGGTGGGGGTGGAGGTGATGGCGGAGATAGGAGGGGTGTGAGGAGGAGGAGGGGTGATGGAGGGTAGAGACAACCCAGGAGAGTTAGGCAGAGAGTGGGTGGCACACCATTTTCACCCATCCGGAAGGAGGGTGAGGAGGGAGAGGAACCAGGTAGGCAAGAGGTAGAGGTTCGAGGAGAGGAGGAGGTCAGAGGAGAGGAGGAGGTGGAGGCTAGAGGGGAGGATGAGATGCTAGTAGAGGATGATCTACTAGACATTGATGTGGAGAAGATCGATGGAGAGGAGGCGAGGGAGTAGGAGAGGGAGGATGAGGATGAGGAGGGGGAGGATGAGGCCGAGAGGAGGTTACGGGCGCAGATGATTGATGGGGATGAGGAGGAGGATAGGCCACCCATTTTTCTAGCAGATGCTACTGTGGATTAGAGGACGAGAGATGAGAAGACGAAGATGGATGTTAGTGCAGAGAAAGATATGCATGTTAATGTGGAGAAGACATGCATGCTAATGGAGAAACAAAAATCCTTCAACACTTGCCATAGTACTATCCTAGTTGTTGCTCTTTAATCATTATTGGTCGAAAATGTCATGATGGCCGACAAACACTATGATATGACATAGATCAATAGTGTGCAAGGTTGAACCATCACATAGATTAACAGTCGTAGACAAGGATGATCATGACTCATACGAGGAACACAATTTTCCCCTAATCATTTTGTTATAACCAACTGCAAACAGACAAGACTAGTCATGGGATGTCGCTACTTATCTAAATCCTGATGTCAGGATATCCTCGAGAAACTAGCCACATGACAGTCAATAAAATACAAGATGATCATCGTACTATGTCATTTCTCCTCTAAATCTTGAAGTCAAGACATCCTTGAGAAACTAGCAGCAGGATGATCAAAAGGACAAGGATGATCATCATGATACATCGTGGTTCTTCTGATGTAAAGAACTAATATCATGATAATAATAAAAAAGATAGAATAGTGTTTGCCAAGTGTTCGCCAAGTGAAAAAAATGTCAAGTGTTGAAAATTCCAATTGTTTTAATGTTGAAATGCCAAGGTTGACGAGGTCAAGGTTTTCAAATGTCGAGTGATACCAGATTTAGGAAGGACACATCTTGAATGACGTTGATATCAAGAGCATCGATTATCGGAGTCGGGAGAATCCATCAAAATTCCAGGTGATGATGATGATGCTTAGGAAGGACATATCCAAAAGCATAAAGAAATGACGAGAGTTGCTTCTCTGAAGGACACATTTGAAGAAGAACCCAAATTTTGACAGGTTGATTTTCCATGATAGAATTTGACCAGATGATAGAGTTTATGACATGCCATCGCTTGACATGCAAACTTGATTGAAATGTTGATGAAATAGATTTTCCAGTAGATTTCTCGTTTAGGATTGAGAGATGAATTGATTTGAATATTTTTGATGTGTGTAAAAGTGTAGTACCATGAACCCTAATGGACTAACCCAGTGCGGCCTTGGGGGCTCATCGATTGATGGCCTTGCCTACATCGTGCAATCAGAGACCTCATAGTTTGACACAACTAATGACTTTGTCCGAAGGACATAAGATTGAACCATGATTTTATTTTGACAAACCTAGAAGGATTGACCTAATGTCTCTGGGATTCAAAGATGAATCTTGCCTACGTAGCAAATGTGTAGAGACAACGTAGTTTGTACTATGAAAAACATTGACCGACATGATTGACTTGACAAGATATTACTGAATTTGACTCTGCTTTGATATTTTTGACACTTTTTGTATTTTTTTGTATTTTCTGAGGACATTTTTCAATTTTTAGGTCTCTTTCCACGACTTTTTAGGATTTTTCTGACTTTTTCCAAGATTTTTTGCAATTTTTTTAGGACTCTTTTCAGGAATTTTTCCGAATGTCAGATCATATGTGACACCCACTATAGTTGCACAATAAAGGTCTTGCCCCCAAACAGGTCAAGGATTATTTGGGCTGAATGATATGGAAAGAGGCAGATGCGGGACAAAAGACAAGGATATGCGAGGGGTGATGTCAACCAATGCTAGCCATGGACGGAATTGACAGGACCTATAACGAATGTCGTGAATGTGTCAGGTTGTCATTATTATGAAAAGTGGATAAAGGCCGATTAGAATAATAGTAGATCATGGAGCAATGATCGACTATGCATGGTGCATGTTTGCTAGGTTTTCACCATAGTACTTATCCAAAGCACCTATTTTCTAGGTTTTCACTATTGGACGAATTTATTTCATTTTACTATTTTTGCCATTTTTTGATTTTTTTGTGGTGTCACCAAGACGCTTGTTTGCTAGGTTTTCATCAAGGGACAATTTTTTTTTGTATTTTTAGGTTTTTAGCCAAGCTCTCTGATGCTATGTGTAAAAATTTCATAGATGTAGGCTGTTGATGGGTTCTTTCAACTATTCTCCATTAGGTGTGGCCAACTGATAAGCTCCAGAACTGAATGTTGTAGTAATAATATAATGACCGAGCCAATTAGGCTCAAACTTTCCAGGCTTTTCATAGTCAACCTGATTTCTCGGATTCTGCATGAGGACCAAGTCACCAATTTCAAATTCTCTCACCATCACTCTTTTATTATAACTCCTGCAAAGCTAATTTTGATATGCCTACAAGTGATTCAAGGAATTTTGTCATCTTTATTGTAACATTTCTAGCTCATGCAGGCGAGACTATCTGTACTCTTCATCATCGATCATTCCCTTAAAGGAGACTCAGAGAGAAGGAATTTTGACCTCTATGGGCAATATGGCCTTAGATCCATAGACAAGGAAGAATGGAGTGACTACAGTGGGTGTACAAATGCTAGTTCGGTAGGCCCATAATGTAGGATTGAGTTGTAAATGCCAATCTCAGCCAACATCATCAACGGTCTTCTTAAGAATTGTTTTATTTGATGCCTCAACTTGACCATTGCCCTATGGATAATATGGGGTGGAGAAATGATGTTGGATGTGGAATCGCTCATAGAGTTCATGAACGTCCTGATTTTTGAGTGGATGAGCATTATCCATGATGATGGACTGCAGAACACCATACTGACAGATGAAGTAATTTAGGATAAAGTTGGATATCTTCTTACCGGTGATGTAAGTGAGGGGGACAACTTCAATCCACTTAGTAAAGTACTCAGTGGTGGCGATTATGAATTTATGTCTGTTAGAGGAGGATGGATGGATCTTGCCCATGAGGTCGAGTCCCCATTGTGCGAAGGGCCATGGAGAAGTGATCGGTCTTAGAACTTGCACAGGTGCATGGATTAGGTCATTGTGCCCCTGACATTTTTGACATGTTCTAAAAAACTGAAGACCATCTTTTTCTAGTGTCGGCCAGTAGTATCCAAGTCTGGTGACTTTCCTAGCTAAAGTTGGGCCACTTGAATGAGCTCCACATACACCCTCATGTACTTCTCGTAAATTTTTTTTGGGCTTCATCAGTGTCGAGATAGTGAAGAAGGGTGTTATGAAAGACACAATGGTATAGGGTGTCACTGATGATGGTGTGTCGCGTGGATTTTCAGATGAAGGATTTTCTCTGATTATTGGATAGATTGGGTGGTAGGGTTTGGGAGTTAAGATAGTCATAGATGTCTTGGTACCAAGGTGAACTGGGACCAACAAATTCACATACCATTTCTAACTCTGGGATGTCATATGCAGGCATCAACAGTTGTTCCACTAAGAACTCAAATTGTGACACATTTTTGGGGATGTCTAAAAGAGATCCAATAGTTGCCATGGCATCAACAGCTTTATTTTGTGTCCTTGGGATTTTTTCAAAAGCAATAATTTTGAAATATGTCAAGAAGCTATCCACCATTCACTTGTAGGGGAGAAAATTTTCATCTTTTGTTTCATAATCGTCATTCACTTGGTTTATAACTAACTGAGAATCCCTGAATACTAGCAATGTTTGAATTTTCCATTTAATTGCAATTTTGAGTCCTGTGACCAGTGCTTCGTATTCTGCAATGTTATTAGTACAAGGGAAAGTGATCCAAAATTCCTTAGGAATGGAATCCCCTTGTGGTTTGATGAACAAGATGCCAGCCCCTGAGTCGTGACCAGTGTGGGACTCGTCAAAATATAGATTCCATGGTGATGTAGGCTTTGTATGAAAGATAGACTCATCGAGAAAATAAGTTAGCAGTGGATGAGTGCCTTGGATGGGTGCATCTGCAAGTTGATCCACTATTACCTTCCCTTTTATTGCCTTGAACTCAACATATTGTATGCCATATTCACTTAAAATCATGACCCACTTTGCTAACTAACCTGTCAATGCTGCCTGACTTAGAAGATACTTTAGTGGATCAATCTTAGCTACCAGGTGTGTTTGGTGATTAAACATGTAATGTCTTAGTTTTTGTGCTACAAAGACAACTACAAGGAATGCACGTTCAATGGTTGTATAGTTCAACTCATATCCTATCAGTGTGTGACTGATATAGTATATGGCTCTTTCTTTTTCCTCATAGTCATTTTGTGCCAATAATGCCCACAATGCATTTGTAGTTGCAGAGACATACATGATCAACGACTTGCCTTCAATGGGTGGCATTAGGACAAGTGGTGTCAATAGATATTCTTTGATTTTTTTGAAGGCTATGTGGAATTTTTTTGTCCATTCAAAGGGGATACTTTTGCATAACATATACTAAAATGGTTGACACTTGTCTACCAATTGTGCGATGAAGCGTCAAATGGACTGCAGTTTTCCCTGAAGTGTTAGCAACTCACTAATTTTTTTTGGTGGAGGCATGTCTATTATTGCTTTCACCTTTGTGGGATCAATCTCTATGCTTCGTTGTGAAACTATGTAGCCCAATAGTTTTCTTGAAGTAACCCCAAAGACACATTTTTTTGGGTTCAAACAAACCTTGTAATCCTCTAGCCATCTAAATTTTTTGTTTAGGACCTTGAGATGATCTTTCTGTGTCAAATATTTAACCAAGAGGTCATCCACATAATCTTCCATTAGGATATGCATCATGTCATGAAATATTGTTGGCATAGCTCTTTGGTATGTGGCACCTGCATTATTTAAGCCAAAAGGCATGACATTGCAACAATATGTTCGCCATGGGCATGTGAATGTCGTTTTGTGCTGATCCTCAGCTGTAATGCAGATTTGGTTATAGCCTGAGAAACCATCCATGAGAGACAACATCTCATACCCTGTTGTGAGATCAACAATCATGTCTATATTCAGAAATGGGAAATCATCTTTTGGACAAACCTTATTTAAATCTCTGAAATCTGTACAGATGCGGATTTTTCCATTTGGTTTTGTGATAGGGACAATGTTGGATATCCAATCAGTATAGTCTATTAATCTTATGAATCTAGCATCCAGTAACTTCTTTAGTTCAACCTTTACAAGTAGTGCAACATGTGGATGCATTTTCCATAATTTTTGTTTGACTGGTTTGATACCCGGGATTAGAGGAAGATGATGCAATACCTATTCTGGATCAAGACCTGACATGCCATCATATAATCATGTGAACTTAACTTTTCTTTCTGTGAAGAATTATTGAAATTCAATTTTTTCTTCCTCTGACAATGAAGTGGCCAAGAGAACCATTTTGGGATTCTTTGGTGTAGCTATGTTAACTTCTATGGTGTCTTCAATAAGAATAGCTGATTTTTCCTGTGTTATGGGAAGAAAGTCCAATCCTCCAACCTTAGGTGCCTTAAAGAGGTTTTCACCTTCAGATACATCCTTTATTTATATTATTTTATTATCAAAAGGTGCCTTGCGATTTTCACCTAAAGACATTTCTTTCTTTATCTTATTCTTTGTATTTTTGTGACTGGAGGATTGCACAGTCTCCCCGAAGTAAGCTGCACAATCTAGGTCAATGGAAAATCCTATTTTGTGATCACCCCATGGTATGCCCTCTTAGAGTCCCATGAACTTTGCAATGGCCTCATTATTCTGAAAGATATCCATAGAAGGTGGCTCTTGTTGGTTATAGTCAATTAGTTGCGCGTAAACAAGGGAAATCCCATCATCAGTGCTGGTAAAAGATGGGGAAGATGTGGAAATAATGCAAATTGAAGCCTCAAGTGTGAAGGAAAAGTTGTCAATTTCAACTTCCATGTTAGATGCATTGGATGGACCATATTCAGATTTGGATGAGTTGTATTCATAGTCATAATAGGGGATAAAATTATCAACATCATGACTAGTGGTTGGTTGTTCAGAGGCATGGATAGTAGGTTTAGGCATGCCAGGCTCATGGGTTGGCTTGGGAATGGGGTGGGATAATTCAGATGTTGCCGATGACAATTTACGTTCTTCTAGATCCCAAGGAATGCTTACCCTTTCCTTATTTTTAGAATGACGGTCAATAGGATCAATGTTGTATTCTTGTCAAAATCTTTCTTCGAAAGGGGGTTGGCTAGGTTCCAGGAATAGTTCATCGATATCATTGTTGCTCAGGGTTTTCTCAGATCCCCAATTCCCATTCATTAGAGTTGGTTTTGGTAAGGGATTCTTCACTTGTCTCGAAACTTTCTGTAGCCGTTACGTCCTTACTTGAAATTTCATAGGTACGTCAATTGCCAGTTCCAAGTTGGTCAAACCCTAGCCCTATGTACCTTGGTCTTGCCGAAATAATAATAGGTTCTCTCCTTCCATTGCTGGATTTCCAAGGCCACTTGTGTCGTCAAAACCTAGTACCTTGCATATATCATATCCTTTTCCATACAGATGCACTGGTAGTGGAAGTAATCCTTCTGGGTCTTTGTAGATCCAGTTAGCTATGTCGATAATGAATTCATTACTCATATCTCCCCATAGTGTGAATATTATTTTTGGTGGAACATTGAAAGTTGTTTTAGGTTCGACTGTGAAACATAGTCTACCATAGACTTTAGGTGGCTTAGGTATTGTGGTGATACAATAAACCATTTTCAGTTTGAATTCTCCACAACCAAGGTCTTGGATCTGAAGGTCAGTTCTTGGTATGGAGGCCAAGGAGGATGATGTGGCATAAGAAAATGGAATGGATGATTTGGTGAGTGCAGACAGGTCAATATATTTTAAAGAGGTGGAAGCTGAGGCTTCTCTATTGATGGGTACCTAGTGCTCAACAATGGCTCTCAGATTGGTACAGTATTGAAATGGATCAGGATCTCCTGGGATAGTAACTTTAGTACCATCAAAAGGGAACTTTAGGCATGAATCCATGGGAAACCAAGTAAGATATTGTAATGAATGTCATGATCCAAGACTTGACATGTTGTATCTATAATAACTAGTCCCACACGAATTGGAATTGTGATGACACCTTTAGAAGCGTATTATTCATCATCATATGCCTTGATAAAAATGCTCTTGGTAGCATCCACACATGCATTAGAGAAGCTAAGATCTTTAACCAATTTTAAAGAGCATATGTTCAATCCTACTCTTCCATCTACTGAAACCCGTCTAACCTTATGCTTATGCACAAAAACCTAGATATGAAGGGCATCATTATGAGATGGTTTGGGTGAGGAATAGTCAATGTCTAAAAAGGTAATATGGTGAGGTGAAGTCAAATATCTGACCATAGTTTCAAAATGAGTGACATCAATGATGTTTGGGACAAAAGAATCTTTTAGAACTTTATCCAAGATGGCCTTATGTTCGGGTGAGATGCAGAGCAATTCAAGGATGGAGATTTGAGTGGGTGTTTTGTTCAATTTCTCAATAAGGTTGAACTCTGGCCTAGGTTTTGGCGGCTTGGTAGATGAACCAGGTATGGTAATTTTAAGTTGATGAGTAGAGGGACCTAGGATGGTGACCTTGCCTTTATGTGTGGTGACATTGCATTCCGGGCCTTTTTCATGTTAATGGTATTGACACATTTATCTTCATCAGTAGCGCAAATATTTTTAATGATGGTACCATCGAAATAATTGAAGGAAGGACAAACGTGATTGGCTTGATTATTGTTATTCTTTGTGCCAGATGAGGAGGGGTTACCAGAACCATGATCCTATAGTGTGTTCTTGTGGATTTTATGATTTGCATTAGACGCAAACGGTTGACCTCCCAACTCAATGGTATGGTTTTCAATAAGGTCTTGCACAAGATTTTGTAACTAACGGCAAGAGGAAGTTTTGTGCCCTTTGACATGGTGGTAATCACAAAATGCATTATCATCCCACCATGATGGCTTGAACTGATCAGGGTCATACGGTTTAGGTTCTTCCAAAGTTATTACACCATTTTAGATAAGTTTCTTTAAGACAATTTCGATAGGCTCACCCAAGGGGGTGTATGTGCATTTTTGAAATTGTCGTGGTTGACATGGCTACCTTTGATTAGATTGAGAAAGATTATTTTGAATAGAATTGGCAGTTGGTGTCGGTGTAGTCAGAAGTGCATTTTGATTTTGAACTCCTTTGGTGATGAGTACATGACCTATTGGATTAACGGTTTTTTCATCGACCACACCGTCATTGGTGTGTGTTTATTCTTAACCCAGTATTTGGTTTTGTCATTGTATTTACTTGGGTTAGTGTTCATGGTGGTGTTGATTGTTTTGCCACCATATTTTAATTTGCCATTGGTGATCAAGGATTTTTCAAGTTGAATACCTTTTTCAACAAGGTCAACAAAGGTGGTACAACAATGGACTTGTAAGGCATATCTGAGTGGTCCTAGGAGATTTTGTACAAACATGGTGACTTTCTCCTTTTCAGTTATTTCTACTAGATATCTGCTTGCTAAGGTTCTCCACATTTGAAAGAATGGGATAAAATTCTCTCCCGCATCCTCTTGGGTAAGTCTGCATAAGGAGGAAATTCCAATATCCGTGTCAATGTTATAGGCATAGTTTTCAACAAACTTGTTTTCTAATTCATCCCATGTTTTATTCCTTTAGGCAATAACGAGAACCGCTCCAGTGCATGGCCTGCGAGACTTCTAGAGAAGAGTCTCATGAGATAGGTTTGTTCATATGCAATGTCCATGCAACTGGTGGTGAACTCTCTTATATGTTCAATGGGGTTTTTCTTGCCTTTGTATTTAGGGAAATGTGGCACCACATATCCATGAGGAAACAATGGCATAGACAAGGTTGTGTCAAATGGATATGGACATAAGTCATGTGACTTGTAAGACTTTTTGTTTGATTGTTGCAAGGTCTCCACTTGCATTTGAAGAGCAACAACTTTGAGTGTGAGTGCCTCCACAATTGGGTTGTTGGTAGCATCACACATGTTGGTGATAGGTATAGATTGAGTGCCCACCTATTGTGATGAGATGTGTTGGTTTGGGATTTTTTCGTTGGTGAGAAAAATGAGTGTTTTGGTTTGGTTGTTGTTGGAAATGAGCATTTTGATGAGGGATGTACTATTGTGTATGGACTTGAGAAGCATAAGTTGGGATGTGGGATCCTGCCATGTTGGATTGAATTTGGGGGCCTTGTTGGCCTTGAGCATGTTGATGCCCAAATGGAATGGAAGATTGGGTGCCTTGATTGCCTTGCCCAAATAGGTAATTATGGCCTTGAGGAATGTTGGTATTTTTCCTCAAAGGAATGTTGGTATTGACCTGTGAGGAATTAGGTTGGGTGCCTTGAATGACAAATCTTCATTTATTTCTCCCAAAAGGGTTTGATGAGTTTGTTGCCATAGAATTTGAAGAACCTAATAAGAGGTTTTTTGATGTACTCATGGAACTAGATGATGTCCCAAAGAGGTTTGAGGTGGTTGCACCCATTGTTGATCCAAACGTTTGTGAAAGAATAGTGGATGTTTGTTGGGGGATGGATTGTGATGTGGTGTTTGTTTGGGTAGATGATCCCCCAATAGATGTTGTGTTGATCACGGTGGATGCATTGGTTGTGGTGGTAGCATGACCAAGGGAGGTAGCATTAATGGTGTTAATGACATTGTGTGAAGTGGCTCCCATGGAAGTATTATGTGATTGGGGATCAGGAGATGTTGCTCTAATACTATTGAGATCAAATCCTTTTGGTAACCTAGCCCCTTGGTCAAGGAGCATGGCTAGCTATCTGGGTGAGTCATTAAGAATGAATTCTTCCACAAAAGAGGCCACTTCTGGGTTTTGGGCAACAGCTTGTATGTCTTCTTCAAAGACTTCCCCATTTTGGTCTCTACTGACAAATTTTTCAAAAGGAATGCATGAAGAGGATGGAATGGACATCTCACTGAAAGGATTAATGAACAAATTCCCCATGTTGGTATTTGTATTCATGTCATTCATGTTATTGGGGAAATTTTTGGTATTGACATTCATGTCATTTGAAAAGTTGCAAAGGTTGGTGTCTTGACCAAAAGAACCCATGCGTCTTCTTTTTCTCTGTAATCTAGTTTCAACCATAAAAAAATTTGCTCAACTTTGGAAAATGGTGGAGGATGGTCTAAATATGCAAATGTTATGACACTATATGATTTTTGGGTTTTTTGGAATAAAATAATGCTATGCAATGATGGTGAGTGGTAATGAAAATGATACTAAAAGGAAACTAAAGGTATGTAAATGAAAATGATACTACTGCAATGGGATGAGACCAAAAGTGAAAAGACTAATGGTATGCAAATGCAAAGGATTCTAAGATTCACTCACTAATGGTAAATCTAAGGAGATGTAAGCTTGACCAATCAAAGTTTTGGCAATTCTTCAGGTTTGGAATATCAATGGACTATAAAAGGACTAAGGAGGACAAAGTGAAATTTCCACACTAGACTAGTGAGTGGGAAATAGTTCACAAAAGGTAATGACTAAAGACAAAAGGGGTGATTGATTCGAATGATAACCTAATTTTGAATGAAATTTTTTGACAAACGATGGTAAGGAATCTACTCCCAAAATCTACAAAAAATGAGTGTTTAGAATGATGGGAAAGCCTAACAATGCAACTAATGAAATGTAATGGAATCCTATGGTGACCTAAGAATGCTACCTATAGTGCAATAATGAAGGAAGTTGAGAAATTCAATATCTGGTTTGACAAAAATAGTAGAGAGAGACGTGTGATTTGGTAAGGAAAAAAATGAGTCTCAATTTTGACTATGAAAAGAAATTTTTATTTTTATTTTTTGGAAACTGGAAAATGCGTTGCAGCAGATGCATTGCGATAGAGAAAATGCATCGTAGGAAAGGCGATTGGGGTGCTATAGAGGGAAAAATTGGTTTAGAATGGATATTGCGGTGTTCTATTAAGAAAATGCGGTGAAAGATAGTCAATTGCGGCTGTTTAAGTTGCAAATGCATTGCAACAGAGTGATTGTGGCTCATAATTTAGCACTTGCGGTCTGAAATAGCAGATGCAGTTCAAAATGGTGATTGCGGGATTTGATACAGAAATTACGGCAACAAATAGTCAATTGTGGAATTTTAAGTTGCACATGCATTGCAACAGAGTGATTGCAGCTCATAATTTAGCAATTGCGGTCTGAAATAGCAGTTGTGTCGTAGAAAGGTGATTTTGACAAAAAAATCAATAGATTGCAAGGATTTTGTTTTCAGTTTGACAGTGCTGTTTCAAATTTTGGGGTTGATGTTCATTTGTTCAAGTTGTCTGATTACACTTGAAAAACACATGATGTAAAAAATGAAAAACAACCACATAGAAAACATTTACAAAATCCTATGGCTGCAAAGACAATATTCTTTTGGATCCCATGCGGATTTTACTCCAACTGTATATTCTTAGCGGATGAATTCAGAAGCTTGGCCCCATGAGCTCCCCCTTATAATGCACTCACTTCTTAGGGAAACCAATCTTCCAACATCCATGAAACTCCCATGGCAGATTGATCATCTCTACTAAAAATTGCATAGGTGTGGGTTCCTTGGCAACGACCGTTGTTGCACTAAATAATAGAAGGTTTTTGGTCACTAAAAACAAGGGTTTTAATTCAGGCACCCGTTCGAGTGGTCATACATGGGGCACAAGATTAAGCTCCATTAAGGAGGCACTCCAGCCTAAAGAGGTTAAGCTCAATAGGGTTTTGGGAGTACTACTTGGTTCGTATGACATATCTACACTCGTAATCCTAGGTTTTCCCTTAGGATTCACATTTATATACTGGTCGGGAGTAGCTTGGCTAAAGAGCTTCGTTGCCGATTTGAGTCACTTTGGGGTGAGTAATTTTTCCTACCAAAGCAGGCCCAATTTATAAAGTTAACAAAAGTGAGCAAACATATTCGTATTTCAATCAATCTTTGTTGAAAAACAAAGAGAGAGCACACCAATATGTTTGATTCACACTTGCATGGTTGTTTTTTTTAACGCAAATTGAAAAATGAAGATGTGACAATTAACTAAATCAAAAAACACAATAGACATGCATTCATTTTAACTGTTTGTAGTGTTATCAAGCAAAGGGTTCATTTTAACCATTTGTATTGTGAGCTATCTAACAATTCATTTTAAACCCATGAAAGCGTGATTGTTCTTTTTAAACTCATGCATATGTGTGATTTTTCATTTTAACTATGAGTGAAATGCATGATTGATTAAATTATTGAAAAAAATAAACAATAACCAAGGGTTAGATTCTAGCTTGACACATGCTGCAACAGACATATTAGTATAAAAAAAATCTTTAATCTAAAAAAAATAACAAAAAAAAGAAATCCGAAAGGCAAAATAAAAAATAAAAAATATGTTTTACCAATCGCTTGCATCATAGCAAAGTGAATGCGTCATTTAAGATTGCAGATGCAGTTCGGTATGTCGAATGCAGCTCCCTGTGTATTGGATGCAGCTCAGTTTGTGAGTTGCATTGTGAGAAATGGCAAGTGCGTCACAACAAAGCGGTTGTGTTACTTGAGGTATCAAATGCGGTGCAAAAGATCGGCTGCATCGCTTGAGGTATTAGATGCAACACAACAGAGCAGTTGCTTCGTAGGAACTGTCGAATGAGTCATTTTGTACCTGCACCTACAAAATGAAAACAAATATGTACGACAACCTGCAAAAACATGTCAAAAAGCATCGGGTTCACCAATGTAATTGAGGATTTTTCTGCAAGATTAGATGATTAGCAAACACACATGCATATTATATAAAAACCACAGTAAACAATGAAATGCATAGGAAATAAATAAAGAACATAAATGAAACTAGCTCACCCTGTCCTTCATCTTCCATGGCTGACTTCCATTGTACCTTCTAGCTTGCTAAAATGTGAAGTGTGCCCTCAAATTTTGATGAGCAACTCTATACTATGGACTAGACCTAAGCAAAGTGTTGAAGGATTTCCTAAATGGCTATGCAAAAGAAACTAAATCCTATATCCAATTATTGAAAGTAGCTAAATGATAAAAAAACAAAGACAATCTTAAAACTCAAAGAGATTCAAAGATTATTCAAGATATTCAAGATTAAATTAAGAGATTCAAGATGCAAGATAAGAGATCTCAAAAATGAGGACAAAATTGGCATTTTATAGAAAATGCAATTTTGGATGGACGAATGAGATTGAAGATTGAGAAATGCCCTAGAATCAACGATCAAGATTCAAAATGGCAACTCTCAATTAGGGTTAGGGTAAGATTCCCAAATGAGTGGACAAGATTTAATTTAAGAGATTAAATCAAGGATGGAGAATAAATGTGACAGTGAGATGCAAATTAGTTAAAATCAAGAAGATAAAGATTGAAGAAGAAGATGAGATTTGAAAAATCAAGAATTTTAGTAATTAGTTGATTTATAGAAGAATATTACCATTTTGAATTAAAATATGGATTTAGTGTGATAGTAAATAATTGATTTTGAGATTATTTACTAAAAGAAGTTACAGTTAACCATGTGAGACCATTTTAAATAAATTGTTTTATTTAAAATGAGGGAAATGTCAAATAAGGCAATTAAATAATTAAAATAATTATTTAATTTAGAGAAGGTGATTGTTTAATTAAATAAATTAATAAATCTATTTAATTATAAGAAGAATTGAGAATTAGTGACATATTAAATAAATAAATAAAATATATTTATTTAATAATCAGGACATAAGTGGCAAAGATTAATTAAATAAATTGAGAAATTTATTTAACTATGAGAAGACTTTAGATAGTTAGTGATGCATTAATAAATAAATAAGAGCTATTTATTTAATAATCATGAAGAATAAAATGACATGAATTAATTAAATAATTACGAATTATTTAATTAATAGTTGAAGGTGGACAAAAGACATAATTAAAATGCCATAATTATGCTAGGACGAAAGTGGTAAAATAGAGCTTGCTGGCCTAGGTCATTTTTATGTGTTTATAGCTTGTACTTCTATTACAAACCTACAGAATAAGTTCTTCCCTCTATAGAAGCAAAAAGAGGATGCAATAAGATGGTTTGGTCAGCTCGGTGATCTACTTATTTCCAAACATATTCCTGTGTCATATGCTTTAATGGATGCAAAAAAAATTGATAAGATAAAACTTAACCCATCCACTCTAGAAGAAGGAGAAGAATGTTTGGTTGAACTAGAATCACTGCAGAAAACACTAGTCAGAGTGAAAAGGATCTGGGATGAAGGAAAACCAACTTGGGAAGCTATTCTCAAAGAACTAGATGGTGCCCCCAGCTCTAGTTAAATTTTTTATACATTTATTTTGATTGTTTTTGAGGTTATCATTGGGACACCCTTTGTCCTTGATTTCAAAGGGGGAGAATATGTATATTTTTTGCTTAGTCTATACAGTTGAAAGGGGGAGAAAAGTTAGTTTTTTGGAGATCCAAATTTTGACACATGTTTTCATTAATGAGAAAGGGGGAGATTGTTCTAGAATAATGAAGAAGATGCCTCCAGTGTGTTTTCATTGATGCCAACATTGGTTGGTAATAGTTTTTGTCAATTTAGAAAAAACTATGTTTTTGTTATTTTGATCTGGTAATTTGGTCCAAAAAAATTCTCAATAGAATATCATTCCATGATATTTTAATATGATGATAGGGACTATTATTTGCATCTATGCACAATTTTTTAGCAGTTTTTGTTGAAAGGAATAAAATTTATGTATGATAGAGTTCAACTTACTATATTCTGCTCAGTATAATTTGTGTAATTAGGATGAGTCTTCTTCTACCTGACATAGATAAAAAATGTACATTTCATTCATGAGTTCAAGAATTTCTTTATTAGGTCTGGGTTGACCTAAGTTTATGCTTTGCACATTTTTTTTGATGAAAAGGGTTTCGGGTTAAGCTGACAAGCTACATTTTGATTATGTGTACATCTAATTAGGCTGACCTAATTGATGTATGAAGGTGTAATAATTTATAGATACAAAACATATTTTTTATTGAATATGACATGTGATATACATAGATAGCTGTGTGTTTGTGTAAGTGTCTGACAAGCAAATAAGTAATAAGCAGTGATGTGTATCTATTGTGTGAAGTTGTATACTCTTAATGTATTTTCTATGTACCTACAAATCAAAGAAATATTTTGTATTTAAAATCCTAATTGGAATTGAAATCGACACACAAAAGGTGTATTTCATCTGTGCATCATTTTGGTAGTGAGTCACTCTTCTTTTGTATTTACTTCAAGCTGTGAGCTTTTCAAGGACAGCGAGTCATGGTAGTGTGCCCTGTAATATATTATAATTGGTTATAACATATGGTGAGTTAGTCCTCACCATGGTTTTTCCCATTTTGGGTTTTACACGTAAAAATCCTGGTGTATTTATGCTTCCTTTCATGTTCTTATTTACTATTACAGCTAGATATGTTTTGATTATTGAATGGTTAACAATTAAATGGTTTATTAAAATAATAATTCACCCCCCTCTCAGTATTTTGGGTGTTCAACAATTACATATCACATATCACAGATTACTACACTACAAAGTTTCATATATATGCGTAATTACATTTTCATACATCAATTAGGTCAGCCTAATTAGATGTACACATACTCAATTCAAATGTAGCTTGTGAGCTCAACCCAAAAAAATATTTTCTTTAAAACTAAATGTGCAAGACATAGAATAAGCTGGCTCAGACTTAATAAGGATCTAACCACATCATCCATGAAGTGTACACCACTTAACTATTATGGCCAAAAGAAGATCCATACCATTTTGCACCAATATTGAGAAGAATATTGTAGGTTGAACATATATCACTTGTATATTTCATTTATTTCAACCAAAATCATTGAAAAATTGTCTAGAGATGCAATTAGTAGTCCTTAAAAATATATCAAAATCTCATGGAGTGATCTTCCATTGTGAACAATTTCAGACCAAATTACCAGATCAAAATAACAGAAACACAGTTACCGGATGAGAAAAAATATCACCAATCAAATGTTAGCATCAATGACAACACACCATAGGGAAAAAAGGAATCTTCTTCATTATTCCAACAATCTCCACCTTTTTCATTGATGGCAACATGTGCCAAAAATGGATCTCAAAAACTATCTTCACTCCCCCTACCAACTATACAAACTAAAGAAAACTTCTCCAAGATCAAAACCAAAATTTTATATACAATAGTATCTTCTATCATAACCCTATCTTCTATCTTCTCCCCCTTTAACATCAAGGAAGAAGGGCATCCTGATGATCAACTCAAAAACAATAAAAAATAAATGTAGATTTTTTTTAACTAGAGGCACCTTGTAATTCCTTGAGAATTTCTTCCCAAGCCGGTTTTCCTTCATCCTAGACCCCCTTCTCTCTAACAAGTTTTTTGTGCAATGATTCCAATTCAAATAAGAATTCTTCTCCTTCTTCTAGAGTGGATGGGTTAAGTTTCATCTTTTCAAGTTTTTCTGCATCCACCAGGGCATATGATATAGGAATGTGTCTGGGTATTACCAGATCTCCAAGTTGTTTGAATTGCCTCACAACATCTTCTTTCTACATTTGTAGGGTGAAAAAATTGCTCTGTAAGATTTCAATAAAAGTCCAAGTAGTATAATTTCTATCATCTACAATCTTGTAGGTTCCAAAGGCATTTTCAAGTTGAGACTCTATTGTGTCCATTAGATATTTAATGCCTCAAGTGGAATCGGGCCATCACATACAATATACAAACAATATATGAGCTTCCTCATTAGAATCCTTTACCTCTTTCAGAATTTGCATTACTCTGTTGTTTGTGATTGCAAATTTATTGTATAGTACAAGTAGCATTTTCTCCAAGAGTCTTGACTCTACCTCTTTCTCAATTTGTATCTTAAGGCTAGGGGTATATTCCTTGACACAATCAACAAAGAATTTTAAGTTTTCAATAGGTGCCAAAGAATCATCAATTGTGGCACCAAGGGTGGTCTCCTGTAAATCCTTAATAGCTTCATTTACCAATGCATTCACTCTCTAAAATGTATGTTCAATTTAATGTGTTTCAAAGTAAATAAAAATACCACAAACCTTTATCCTTTTTATAGGTGTCATCTTACTTAGATCCATAGAACCTGGATGTGAAAAAATTTGAACTAATTGAGGTGGTAGCATAGGCTAATTCCTTTCTTTCCTTGTCAACATATCTTTAAGATTACTTTTGGATGATTCTCCAGATGGATTTTATGGCTCAGTTGTCTTGGGGAATTCTTATTCACTTCTTCCAACTTATTTATCTTTTTTATTCTCTTCTTTCTCTTCTTTTTCCTCTCCAAAGGGTTTTCTTGATGGTTTTTCTTTCTTTTCTTCCTCCTTTTATTCATCATATTTTCTATCATTGGCCCATTTAACGTTGATTCCCTCATTGTTATTCTAATCTTCTTCTTCCCTATTCCCGGTATTATCATGATATTGTTTTGGATTTTTACTTGATTCACCTTTTTGTTGTTCTTTAGTGTGTTTACTAGTTGTTTCCTTTGTATCATTTGAAGGGGAAGATGTCTCTAAGACAACATGTTCATCACCAACCTTATTCAAAACAATATGTTGCTTTACTTATACATAAATATCCTTGACAATAGATGGATCCTATGCTTGAGCTATACGAGATGAAGAACTGGTTCTCATCCCAAAATTATTTTCCAATTCCCTTATTGTATCATAAGTTTCTTTCCTTAAACTTTCGGTACTGTTCTTCTCTCTAGTGATTAGAAGAGTGACTCTCTATTTCACTCTAAACAACTGGGAAAATTATTTTAGCAAGGCAGTTGCATCTTCCTCAGATAAGGAGGATCCATATGTGTTTAAGGCATCAGATTTGATTTTTTCCTCAACAGTTACATCTTCATGCCTTCTATGTACTAATGCTTCCTGAACATTGTTAGACACCTTCTTCCTTATAGATTCCATAGAATCATTAAAAATAACCATGTAATGACTAAAAGAATCTACATTTGTTTTCTTATCCTTTTCATCAACTTCATCAAATAATCTAGTAATAGCTAGCAAATCCTTAGACTCTACCATATTATTTACTAGAGATTCCATCTATAAAGGAGAGTGTTCTCTTACCAGAGAAGAGCTAGGAAAGTCCTCCATAGGTTTTGTCGTGCCTTCTTCACCTTTCTTATTATGCACATGGATTTTGAAAGCTTCCATTTCATCTTATGTCTCTTCATCAGATAAGATATCAACATTTTCTTGGGTTTCAACTTCTTCATTTCTTATGGAGACATTGCTTCTTCTATTCCTTTTCAACTAGCTTTCCTCTTTCAATCCAAGGTCTATCTCTTCTTGCACAACATCACTCAAGTTCCTTTTCCTTATTTATTTATTTTTTACTCTTTTTTTGAGGGTGGTCGATGGTACAATAGGGGGTACGTTTATTTTCTTGGAGGCTTTGGTGCTAGGTGTAGAGGATTAAGTTATATTAACTGTTGCAAGACTACTATGCTTTTCCTTCTTACCTTTTACTACTGCCACTACACCAAGTGTTGCAAGTGCACACCAAATACAAAATTTCACACAATATCACACAGTTGCACATTAGTGCTTATTAAATATCACATATTACTACACTATAGAGTTTCATATATATGCACAATACATTTTCATACATCAATTAGGTTGACTTAATTAGATGTACACATAATCAATTCAAATGTAGCTTTTCATCTCAACTCAAAAAATTCTTTTCTTCAAAACCAAATGTGCAAGACACATAATAAGTCATCTTAGACTTAATAAGGATCTCACCACAAAATCCACAAAGTGTACACCACTTAACTATGTTGGCCAAAAGAAGATCCATACCATTTTACACCAATACTAGAAAAATATTGGAGGAAAAACATCTATCATTTATATCTTCCATATCTTTCAACCAAAATTGTTAATTTTTTTTCCAAATATGCAATTAGTAGTCCTTAAAAATATATCAAAATATCATGGAGCGATCTTCCACTATGAATAGTTCTGGATCAAATTACCAAATCAAAATACCAGAAACATAGTTTACTAGATCGACATAAACTATCACCAATCAAATGTTGACATCAATGAAAAAAAATTAGAGTGTTGGAGGGTATATTCTTCATTGTTCCAATAGTTTTCTATGGTTGTTTGTTTTTTTGTGTGTTGTATCTATGAGTAATGAAATGATAGTGTTTTTGTTGTGATATATTTTGTTGTATGTGATTACATTGAGTTAATTGTCTTGTAAATTTTAAGATATGACTAGGGTCTTTTTGTTTGTTTTATGGTGATACAATAATAAGCACAAGTTGATTTTATGTTTGAGGTTGATTTGAAAGTGGGTAATTAACCAATTGAGGTGTGATGGAATCGATTGTTCTTTGAAATCTTGAAATCTTAGAAGCCCTAGTGGACAATTTAGGTGAGATGAAGTCCTCAAGAGAATCATATAGCATGTCAAAATCATCACTAATAAAATACTTATGGCATGTATAAATTTTTTTTAGAAAAAGATCTAACATGATCAAATTAATATACTTTCTCCAAGAGGTTATTTTGAATTTCAACTATTTTTTTATGTTTATTAATGCTAACTATGTTAAAATATCGCTTCATAGATCTATCATAGACATAGATTTGAGAAATAAGATTTAGATTTTCACATGGAACATAGATATCAGTCTACACTTGAAATATGATCAAAACTAAGTAGGTCAAGGGCATTGAGTGCCCTAGACTAGGTTGATAGTTGTGAAAACGTTTGAGTTTTGTGACAATGGTTATAGGCAATAGAGGTCTAAGATAGGTATAGTCCAAATGTTAAACTATTTTTTCATAGTTTTTACCCAATTTTGTAAAATGTAAGCTAATGTAATGAACTAGGGTTTCCAAATTTTGCAAAAATGATATTCTTTTTACCAAACCATGCACTAATTGAGAAAAATTTATCAAATTTATCTATAAATCTAATATATTTCAGAACTGAAAGTAAACAATAATTTTAATAATTTCCCAAAACTACACAAATAACACTTTCCTTTGAAACACAAACACACGTTTTTGCAAAAAAAAAGTGATTGAATTTTTATTGATAATTCAAATATATTAAATAGTAAATATAAATCAAAAGATTTAACTAGTGTAGGATATGTCAGGTTCATCAAAAAAAATTATGGAAAAAGAGACCTTATACCTAGTACCTAGATAAATAAGATTAATCCTTTTACATATCAAAATTAGAAGCCAAACCAATAAGGGTATGCGATTGGATAATAACCTGAAAGGAGATCCAACCTGTACTAATCTAGTTCTTTTATGCTTGGAAATTTTATTTAGTTAAATGTGAATTATTTGATTTAATTTGACTATGCAACCTAATCTAAAAACATACTTTTCCACACAGATGAAACTAAAATTCTAGAAATAAAAGACAAATTTGAGTAGGGTAGAATTTTATGCACTTGTGATCAGTGATTTTTTTAGTGGCTAATATTCGCCAATTGGCTAATAGTTCGAGCTACAATGTGACTTGAATCGCCACATTTTTACAAAATTTTATTATAGTCTTATTTAAATCGCCAAATAATTGATTTTATTAAAAAATTTAACTCAAAAATTTGCCACAATATTCGGTACATGATTAGATCAGATTTGCCTTAATTTTATAAATTATTAGAGAAATCTATATTAATTCGCCAATAGTATATCATAACTATTAGTTGCTTTAGGACCATATTTCTAATATTTAATTTCCACCATTGATTTAAATATAATCTAATGGCCCTTGTTGTATTCCACGAGGTAAAATGTACAGATGATCTGTAATGCTCATGGGGCCCACAATTTTGGGTATCATGATAATTATAGATTGTGGGTAAATTTCACCTTATAGTGTACAACAAGGGTGTTTAGACCAATGATCTAAAAGTAGTTTTGAGCCCCCATGAGAATTATAGATCATGGTTACATTTTACCTTGTAGAATATAATGAGGGTCATTATACTATATTATAAAACAATGGTAGAAAGTAAATATTATATTCTACCCCTTCAACTCATCGATAATTTCCACCCTCGAACCCCTAATTTTCCATGAGAATTATTTTTAGATTGGATAAATTTGCCATCATAATTAATGCATTTTCCTATTATTTTTTAAGATTCGCCAAATTTTTCCATAAAATTTTAGTGATGTAAAAAAATCACCAATAAAACTAATTTTTTTTTTCAAAAGAAAATTTTCACCAATAGAAATTATTTTTTTTTCCTCAAAAAAAAGAAAGATTCACCAAGATTTTTTATCTTTTTTGAGGGGGGTTTCTTAAATTTATCACTGCTTGTGATATACATATGAGGCTGAAATGAGAGGACAAGGGCACTAGGCACCCTAGATTGAGAGTGAATTATGGCTTTATGACTTTTAGATCTAAAGATCAATAGTCTACAATCTACAATTCTACTCATTAATCCTTCATCTTTGGATATGAACCTACAAAATCAAAACAAAGAGGGGAAAGGGGTGGCTATATAGGATTTTTTCTAAGTCAATCCTCCATTTTGGTGTTTCTACTACCATAAATAGTCGATTGATTGATTGATAAAAAGTGTATTCTCTTAACCTTAAGTGTATCTAAGGTTGTAATGAGCTAAAATGCTAAAAATCCTACTCAAATATGTTAGAGAAGGATTCTTGAATGACATAAATGAGATCAACCCAAGAGAAAATAAAATATCCTTAGGAAAATGTAAATGCATAAATACCTTGCTTGGGGAAACAAGTACATCAAAGTCTAAAGATGACAACACTTTGAAAATAAGTCATTAGGTGCTTAAAAGAATCCAAATCTATCTCTAAAACAACATTCCATCGTGTCATTCTATTGGTATAAAACTTCAATCATTTTGACAACTTGGGTAAATATGAAATTCTTCTTGAAAACTTGTAAATATGAATATATTTTGGTAGAGTCTTGTTGTATTTGTAATTGATTATTTTTTAATTTGAAATAATAATTCATGATTATATAGTGGTACATACAATAAATTAAAGTGTAGGAAAACTCATTTGATTTTAATTTTCAGAATTAATTTCCACCAAGGCCCATTTTAAAATTACATCTTTGAAATTAGAGACTGACAAAAAAAAGAGTTATTTTTTTGGGAAAAATACCTAGACTAGGGCATTGGGCGCCCTATCTAGATCTTTTATACTCAATAAATTTTAATTTGGGTGTTTCAGGTCTACTAAAATCAGAAATTCTTCAACATAAGGGCACTTTTCAAGGTCATATTGATGATGTTTTATCTATCAAAAATTTTCTAAGGTAGTACTAACACATTCTCCTAGGTTGATAGGAAGAATTAGGGCTAGAGGATGTCTAAAATGCATGAATGGATAGGTTACTAAAGAAAGTTCCAAATAGAGCATGAAATTATACTTTCACTTTAAAGGGAGTATAATTTTCGACACTAAAATTTTGACATAAAAAGGATTTAGAATTTCAAAATACCTTTGATATATTTTAGTTTGAGGATATATCTCTGGAAATTTGGCAAACAATTGTGTTTGAGTCATTCAAAAAATTATTTGGAAGTTGCTCACAGTTTTGACTACCAATTCTTCTTCTTACATCTCTTTTATTAGGAGATACCCTTGTGTTATTCTTCCAAAATTATTCAATTAGGGATCTTAAGGCTTCAAAAATTGGTTTATCTTTCCAGGGTAGTCTACTTCATAATTCCCATAATTAATTTTTATTTGGGTCCTCCACTCTTTGATTCCTTTCAATAGATCCCATTAGATTTTTTCTACTTATTATCAATGCTTGACTTATCGTTCTAATGAGATAAGATTTCTTGGTTTGATTTTTTACTATTGTTAATGTAATGACACATCATGTGACATTACTATCTTAGGTGGGTGAGGTGGAACCCACACTCTCATATGCACTCATTAGATTATTGACAATAGATTTATCACTTGAATCATCCAATGTTCTTAGCCCAATAATCTTCATAATGGACCTAAATTTTAGATTTATCATCATTTCTACAAATAGTTGGCATCTTCCACTTTCATTTAATTTTTCAAAAAATGATTACCAAATCTTATTAGCATATCTTCAAAAAGTATGCTTTGGAATCTTATCAACCATTGGTGCAAAATATTCTCATCAATATCAATAAAAAACTAAGGCTTTCTATACAAAACTATGGGAGGTGTTTTCAAAGGTAAAGTTTCCTCAACATTACAAATTTCATCAATATTTAGATGATATGGGATAGATGGAATAACTTCAACCGGAGATGAAAAATATGACATAACTTGGATTTGAGAAGGAAAAGATGCATGGCTCCAACTTGAGATGTGAAATATAGTGTGCCTCCAACTTGAGATGTGAAAAATGGCTTACCTCCATCTTTACATGTGAATGATGATGTACTTTCAATATGAGATGTAGTAGATGGCATGCCTCCATCTTGACATGTTGTAGATGACGTTCCTCCAAATAAGAGATTCAAATTTCTCATTTCACGAAGGTTTTACATTTATTTCCTTTGTGCTACCAATTCCATATCTCTCTTACATAGAGTGGATGGTTCATGTTCCAGAAGTGAATTAGCATATCATCTTCTATGTTTTTCAATTTTATATTTTCACAAAGTTGCCTCATTACTTCTCTTTTCTTTGCATTCTTAGCTTCACACTCATCTAGTGTTAGAGTATTTTATCATTTCCATCATGGTACTAAATAGTAAATAAATCTCATACACAATTATGAAATTAATCATAAATTAGGAGGTACAATGTTATACACTACCAGTAGGTCAAGGATAATTAACAATATTGAAAGCAAGTACAATGCATTTTATATTTTCAAATATTTTTCTTTGTCTTGACCATTAGAAATAACATCAAATTTATGTTCCATTATATCTATATTTTTAATATGTGTATCCAAGGAAGCAACAAGGATGGTGTTAGTAGGAAAATGAGACATTTTTTTTAAGGTAAAGATAGGTCAATAAGAGAGATGATAATAAGGCATGACCATGGTAGGAGGTGTGGGATGTGGTTTAGCATAAGGTACAAAACACGGTGCATAATGAATTGTGAAAGAGGGTATAAAATGAGTTAATGAATTAGGGGTGGAGTAAGGAATAAAGAAAGGTATGGTAATAATGGAGGTAGGAATAACACTAAAAGGATGGGATAGTAGAGGAGACACTAGGAATGTGGATTTTTCATGGCACTAGAAGTGATGGTATGGAAGGTAGGTGAAATTTTAATGAGATGGGAGGAGGAATGGATGCATAAAATGAAAAGGTATTTACATAAAGTTATGGAAATTCATACATGATAACTCAATAGATGATAAATGTATGAGGGTTCTTGAAGATAAAGAGTAGTATGAGGTTATGTTTGATGGAACATGATTATAGAATGTGTGAAGTCATGATAAATTAAAAATTATAGGTCCTTGTATAATAATATAGTTATGTAACATTAAAGGTAACTAGAGTGCAAATGTATACCACTATGAGTTTCCCACTAATATTATTGATTATCCAAGGGCACTCATGCAATTAAAAACCCATAATTCATAGTCACCATATAAAAAAGTATCCCATGAAAATTTAGTAGTGGTGAAAGTCTAAAATGACTAAAAAACAACAATCAAACAAGTGTTTAGGTGCGGTGGCACTCCCATTGGGAAATCAGACCAATCACTATGTCGAGGCGTAGGCTGCATTTACAAGCATAAAATTTGTTGTGGAGAAGGGATATACCAAATTATGTGTTGGAGGCGATTGTTTAAACATAGTTAATTATCTATGTGACACCCATATGCTGAGTTATAATGTGAAGCAATCAATTAAAGATGGTATAATGATGTTAAGTGATTGTGAAGAGACCCGCATATCTCACATCTTCCAAGAGGGAAACTCTTTGGCAGATTTTTTTACCAATGAGGTTGTCAGATTAAATGAGTTTCGTGCATGGGGGGAGGGATCAATCATTCTAGAGAGAGCTAGGAGTTTAATGAGAAATGATGGAGTGGGATAATATTATGCAGTGGAAAAATTTAAGCCTAATTACTTTATTTCGACTCACACACTTTGTGGGTTTCTTTCGGATTGTTGGAATTCATTTGAGCAATTTTTCCAAGGGTTTACCTCTTCTAGTGTCAGAAGAAATGGGTGGTGACAAAAATAGAATTGAGCCGCACTCTAGCATGGGTCTGAGGAAGAAAATAAAATATGGAATATTTTGCGTCATGAGAATTTCACACCATTTCTAGAACATTTGCATGGGCACGACCCAAATGCTTCAGCAAAGTTTGTTTCTTGATGGCATAACCAAAAGCTTCAGATAAAGGGACTGGAAGTGGAGGTGAATGAGGAGTTTATTGATTCTGTGATGGGGATGCCAATGGTTGGCTGTAAGCTTTATAAGGACAAGAAGAGTAATGAGGATGAGATGGCCCAATTTTTTAAAGATGACGAGAGGAAGAAGTTGATTAATATGGAGAGTTGGGGCTATGAGTGAAAGTCTCTCAAGAAGATTTGGGTGTAGGTGGCCGAGGTAATAATTTTTTATGTGACATTGGAAGGGAGGCTTACTACTATCCTAGGTCACCATTTCACTCTCTTAAATCACTTCAGACATGGTTTGTTTTTTCTTTTCCATTTTTTCTGCTTTCATCCATGGAGATTTCAGTGTATGCACATTTAAAAAATAGGAAGGCTCTAGTCCTCCATGAGAGTCTCATTCTTTTAATCATGGAGCATGTTAAGTCCCTTCTCCCTATCCCTGCTATTATGGGTACTAAGAAGACTCTGAGTGTTGGGTTTGATTCTTCTAGTTCGGATACCAGCAATGTCGAAGATGAAGAGTGGGAAGATGAGGATGGGGAGGGTCCTCCATCCCCTGAGGCCACTTCCTCAAAAAAAAGGAAGAAGGGTTTCCTTAAAAATAGTCATGCTCTTAAGTGCCTTATTCTCTTTGATAGCGAGGATACTGAGGTGGGGTTGGATGATTCCTCTCCTAGGAATGTGGAGCTGGTTTTTGGTCTTGGTGAAATTGATGATAGTGGAAAGGAGGGTTTATAGGAGAATGTGTCTGGCTCAAATGCCAAGGACTAGCCAAGGAGGTCATCCAAATGCATTGCTAAGTTGAAAAACTAGGTCTCGAATGTTCTTGCTAAGGATGCCAAGGTGCCAGATGAGGAGAAGGCTACTAGTGATAAGATGATAGATATAGAGGACTCACTAGTTCAAAACTTAACCAACGATGCTTTGCAGGATGAAAATAATGGTCAAGGTGAGGAAGACTCTGAGAGGATGAATGCTAAATCAAAACCCCTGAAGGTAGATCCCCTCTGTGAGGACTTTTCTTATTTAAATGATGTCTCCCTCAATGTTTGAGCTGCTAGACATGGCACGGGCTGGGGCCACTAGAAATTTTAAGTTAGCTAAGTGGAATCTTTAGGAGTTCAATAAAGTTAACATTAAAATTAGCTAACTTGAACAATGTGTCAAAAATATTAGTGTTAGACATTGTAATTGATAGAATTGTGGACCTAGAGGGTTCATTCCAAGATTTGGAATCTCTATGTGATGATCAATTGGCTAGGTTGGAATTCAAGGTTGTGGGCACCAATGCAGACATTAAAAAGCTACTACATGTGTGCCATATTTTTGTTAAAAATAGTGTGGAATCCTTGGAAGTCTTGTTCAAAAATATTAGTGAATTAAGAGAGGATCAATTGTACTTCTCTAAATTAATGGAGAAGGAGAATACAACTAAGGGTAAGGGAAAGAAGGGAGTGAAAGATGACACCAAAGGCCTTGCTGCTAAAGGGTTGGCCAATTGGAAAAGATCATTTGAAGCTGAGAAGAAGGAGTTATTGGATATAATTAATCTACACAAGAGCTAGGATCTTGCGGTGGCCAACACCTTAAGTAGTATGAAATAGTGTTAGGATCTTTTGTTTTGCTATTTTATTTTTGCTAGGTCTTGGTTGGATTTTTGTTGTTTTGTTGTTGTTGGTTTACTGTTTAATCTTTTGTTTAGCACTCTATCTATCTTGGTTTTTTAGCGATGGTCTGTTGTTGGTATCTTTAGGTCTATCTTCTTAGTATAATTTTGTATCTCATGTTGTAAAGGGTTTTAGGTCCCTTAAAAACTTGTTTTTCCCATATAATTAAAACAATCAAACAAGTGTTTGTATGATGTAAAGGTATTATTACTAGATCGAAGAAAATTCCCATGTATAATATTAAGAAAAAAGAAAGGGAAAGATATAAGATGAGAAAAATAAATGCTACAAAAGTGACATAAAGAAAGAATGATGAAATTAGGATGAAGAAGATACCATTATTGATTTACTCCATTTACTTGATTTCCAAGATGTGAATGAATAATTAGTCACTTGGAGAAAGAATCAACTAATGCATATATGCAAATTAAGGAATCTCTTCAAGGTGCATCAACCTTGGTAAGTTTACATTATCATGAACCTTTCTATATTTTATCCTCTACCACATGTTATAGTACTACTATTTTTGTACTTCAAAATAAAGATGGGTAGGAATAACCTATTGTAATTATTATTAGGTCTTCAGATGATTGTAAATGGTGGTATGAACCATAGAATGACATGATGGTATCAATAAAATATATTGATATAATTATAGATGTAAAAAAGTAAATAAGATAGGTTTTGGTTATGTATCCACATTTTTTCACATCTAGAATGTTTCAAGGTGTGGGGATGACATATTTTATAAAGGAAATGTGCAATATATCCATAGAATAAATATTTTTTCCAACAAATATCTGAGGTTTTATAAATAATTTATATGATAGAATAATAACAAAGAGTTTTTGAGGTTTGCAAAAATTTGATACAATTATGTGAATGCTAAGGTAGAAGGATAATTTTATTTATTTCCCAAATATATTTGTCAAAATACACATAATATTATTTCAAAAAATGTGTAATCATTTGCATATATTTTTTTGAGAACTAGGAAGTGGACAAGTTGGCATGTACAAATAGAATGTAAAATTTGAGATTCGATTTGAAAAATTTCATAATGATGTATAGTTCTTATTTTCTTGCTTCAACTCCTCAAAAATTAGATATTTTCACCAAGCTCCTTCATTTTCAATGTTCAATTCTATATAAATCTAATACAATTAGTAAAAACTCTAAAAAAAACCAATCTATAATATGAAGTTAAAACAAAAAAATCGTAATTATCATTCCAACACTAAAAGCTTGAAATATTAGTTCATAAAATTAAATCTGATCTAGAACTTAGGTGTTTCCTCCTACATTGTCAAACAAAAAGGGTGGTGGAAAGGTGGTGAAATATATAAAATATTCTTGTGATTTTTTCATCATGAAAAAGATTTTTTGTGTTAGATAATGCAAAGAAACTTGAGAATAACAAAGAATGTGGGCCTAAATCATGGGTCACATGTGCTTTTACCACTTTGTTACTTCCCAAAATGTGCTTGCATTAAAATGTGAGTGTGCTTTAATTGGCACAAAGCACGAGCACATTTCAAATTTTCTAAAGCATAAGTGTGTTATGCCTTTCATGAATTACTATAAATATAAATGTACCACCCTCAATCCTAAATGCTACACCATCAAATCTATACCCTATATCCTCGACCCTATACCTTATACCATCAATTGTAAACCCTATACCCTCAAACCTATAACCAATATCATCAACACTAAAGTGTATACCCTATACATTGAACCCTATACCCTCAACCCTAAACACTATCCCTCAACCCTAGGCCCTAAATCCTATATGCCAACCCCTCAATGCTAAACTCTATTTCATTAACCCTAAACCCTATACCTTGAACCCTACATCCTCAACCTTATACCCTCCACTATAAACCCTACATCCTTCACCTTAAACCCTATACCTTATACCCTCAACTATAAACCTAATACCCTCAACCCTATACCCAATATCCTCAACCGTAAACCCTAAGCTGTAAACCCTATACACTCAACCCTATTCCCTCAAACCTCATCCCTATACCCTAAACCCTAAAATTCACACCATCCAACTTTAACCCTATACCTTATACCTTATACCCTCAAACATAAACTGTATTCCCTATAAGTTATACCCAATACAGTCAAACATAAATCCTAAACCCTATATCCTTGACCTTATACCTTAAACTTTATACCCTACCCTCAACCCTAAATAGATACCCTTAACCCTATACCCTATAACCTCAAACCTATACCTTAAACCCTAAAAAATACACCCTCAACCCTCAAACCTATACCTTATACCACTAACCATAAACTCTACACCCTAAAACCTATACCCAATGCCATCAAACCTAAAGCCTTTAAGCCCATACCCTCAACCCTAAAACCTAAACCATATATCATCA
>CM021106.1:370184737-370225265 GCA_007115665.2 Sequoiadendron giganteum
GAGGGATGTCCGTATGTTTGGATGAGCATATGTTTATGTGTCAAATGGAAAGAGAACTAAATTGGATAAAAAGGTTGCCAAATGTATTCTCATCGTCTATGGAGTTGGTGTGAAAGGATACAAGCTTTGGAACCTTGTTACTGAGAATCTTTTGTATAGCAGAAGCTAGATCTTTCATGAGCTAAAACCTTCAGTAAGTGATCAATAGCTTGAGATAGATCAGAGTGACAAGAAGAAGGATGTAGTTGAGATTCCCCAAAATCCAGAAAGGGAAGAGTTGCATGGTGTACCTAAGACTGAGGAGAGCTCAAGCAACTCTGGAAGTTCTAATGATGAAGAACAACCTTAGCCTGTAAGAAGATATAAATGAGAAAAAAGGCAACCTGAAAGGTATGGTTTATCTATGTTAGATTCAAACTATGCCTATGCTTTAATTACCAGCACTAATGAACCTAGGACTGTTAAAGAAGCAATCAGGATGGTTGATTCAAATTCTTGGTTGGATGCCATGAATGAAGAGATGGATTCTTTGAAAAAGAATGAAACCTAGAATTTGGTACCACTGCCTAAAGGGCGAAATCCTGTTGGTTGTAAGTGGATATTCAAAAAGAAAATAGGTCTCGATGGAAGTGTTAAGAAGTATAAGGCTAGGTTGGTTGCAAAGGGTTTTTCTCAAATTGAAAGAATTGATTATGGAGATATTTTTTCCCCTGTAGCAAAGCTAACATCCATCAAATTTTTGTCATCATTGGTAGTTGGGTATGATTTTGAAATTGAATAGATGGATGTGAAGACAACATTTCTCCATGGTGAGCTGGAAGAAGAAATCTACATGTCTCGACTTGAGCATTTTGTTGAAAGAGGTAAAAAAAATTTGGTCTGTAAGTTGAATAAATCTCTCTATGGTTTAAGACAATCTCCTAGAATGTGGTACCAGAAATTTGACACATTTGTGTTATCAATTGAATTTGTAAGATCAAAATCTGATCATTGCATTTGTTATTACCCTGTATGTGGATGATGTGTTCTTCATTGGAAATAGCAAGACTATGATTTTTGATCTTAAATCTCAGTTGTCTGCAAAGTTTGAAATGAAAGATCTTGGTGTAGCTAGGTACATTATTGGAATGGAGATAACCAGAGATAGAACAAGCAGAAAGATTTGGGTCAATCAGAGTAAGTATGTGGAAACAATTCTGGAGAGGTTTAGCATGAATGATTGCAAGCAGCTTGTTGTTCCAATCATGCATGGAATTAAGTTGTCTATTGAAGACTATCCAAAGTCTTCTACTAAGATGGAGGACATGAATAGTGTGCCTTATGCGAGTGTTGTTGGTAGTTTGATGTATACTATGGTCTATACAAGACCAGACATTGCCCAAGCAGTGAGAGTTCTAAGCCGATTTATGGAAAATCCGGGAAGATCACATTGGGATGCTATGAAGAGAGTATTTAGGTATTTGAAGGGGACTTCATATTATCCACTATGTTACCATGGAAATTTGGTTGTATCATAGAGGACTCTTAGCATTCATGGCTATGTTGATTCAGATTGGGTAGGGGACATTAACAGCAGGTGATCCACCAGTGGCTACACTTTCATGCTTAATGGTGAAGCAATCAGTTGCATGAGTAAGCAACAGGATGTAGTTTCTTTATCCACGACACCGGCAGAGTACATGGCTGCAACTCACGCATGTAAAGAGATTGTTTGGTTAAACCATTTTTGTTCAAACATTCGATTTGATGCTGGGCAGATTTCAATCTGCTGTGATAGTCAGAGTGCCATTTTTTTGGCAAAGAATCTGACCTTTCATGCCAAGAACAAGAACATTGATTTGAAATATCACTTCGTGAGGGATATGGTTGAAGATGGCAAGGTAAATCTGGAAAATTTTGACACCTTGAAGGATGTTGCAAACGCTTTAATGAAGCCAATTAGCACAAACAAGTTCAAATGGTGCGCAAAATCAATGGGCCTTGGGGCCTATGAAAAACTGTAACTTTTTGAAGCCATGGGGGAAGCTGGAAGTGTAGCTTGTTGAGAAAATGTGTCTCAACTTCCAACTTGAAGCCCCAACTTTCATGTCTTGGCATTAAATTATTTCATTTATGCCTTTACCACTTTACCGCGACGGCTAAGTCTGGCTTTGGCGGTACCGCGGCGGCTAAGTCTGGCTTTGGCAGTACTACAGTTACCGCCGCAGCATAGATAGTCAAGTGACTGATCGCGGTGGCTGCGATAAGACCACCAATGGCATGGTTGGCGGTTACCGTCACACCGCGGACAGTCAAGTGACTAACCATAGTGGCCGCGGTAAGACTACCAGCATCTTGGCTAGTGGTTACTGCCACACTGTGGATAGTTAAGTGACTGACCGCAATGGCTGCAATAAGACCACCAACGGTCAACCAAGATGGCTACCGCCATACCGCAGTTAGACCTTGATAATGTTGTCATAGCATAGTAAAGAGGAGGATAGAGCTCAGTGATGACTTGGGGTGAGCTCAATCGAGCTCACCACCATACCGTGAGTCTAACTCAGTAGGGCTGCGGTAGCAGGGTAAGAGCTCGGATGAGCTAAGAGCTCGGTTAGCCGAGCTTGACCGGTTGGACCTGAAATTCATGAGCGATGGTGAATGAAGGAAGGACATGTGGCTCAGTGTCAGTGCAATAATTGGCTAAAGGCCAAAGTCAAAACAATAGTTATTGCAAGTCGGCTCAGGGTGGCAGACACGACCCAATTTGGGTAAAGAAGTTAATGCCTGTGTGGCTCAATGTAGGAATATCGACATGGGAAAATTAGTTGTGTGACTAGATGATAGATTCATAAACCTGATGATTGGTGCTTGGTTGATAGAATTGAATGCAATGTATGACTTAAGTAAGTCGAGTACAATATTGCATAGAGAGTGTGTTTTTCGAACTGTATGTTAGAAATAACATTGTAACAGTGAGATAATTCTGAAGTGTTGTTGTGAGCTGATCAGAGAAGACTGTATATTGTATGTAACCATTTATGTTACTATAATACAATTTTCTTGACTTTGTGTGGTGGGTTTTTTACCTGTAAAGGTTTTCCCACATATATCTTGTGTCAACTGTGAATGCTCAATTTTGTGTAATCTCTATTTTATATGTTGTATTCATCTCAAGTAGTTTTTTATGCTATTGAAACTTGTTTTAAGCTCTCCTCCTCTGTTGTATTAGTGTTAAGGGAATGTATTCTGCACTATTGGGTCACTAGTTGATCCATGTTTTTCCCTTCAATTTTAAGGATTGCCTCAATCTTGGGATATGTAATCCTATAGATTTTTGGAAAGTCAGTGCAAGTCTTCATTATATCCTCAAGATACTTGTGTACATCCAAAAACTTATTTGATGTTCTAACGGCCTATCCAATACCTTTGTTCCTGTTATAGAGGACTTTCCTAAACCAATCCTTGGTGTCTTTAGTCCATCTCTTTCTTTTCTCCAGCTTGTTGATACGTTCCTTTGATAAAAACAATGGGGTAGTTGTTGACATGGTAGGGATTTTGTCAATAGAGGACCACTGTTGAATGTACGTCATTAAATCTACCACATGTGCCTTGAGCTCCTCCTTGGAGGTCTTATCCTTATTCATCTAATGTACAATAGTGGCAAAAAATCCTTGGAGATGGTCAATATTTTGTTCCATTTTCGTTGTCCCATGGTCGATGGTAGAGATATTATAACTTATCCCTTCCTCGCCCACTGCAAGGGTGGCAATCTACACTATTCTTGATCTTGAGGCATCCATAGTCAGTTGGGATCTGACATTTGGTCTCTTCTCTTTCTTCTTTGTTCTGACCTGTGCTAGAGTCAAGATGGCCTCCAGCCTCACCTTAGGATCCCTTGGGGTTGGAGCGTTCTTCTCCAACTTCTTCTCGAGCCACTTGGGAAACTGAGCTTCCCCTTTTGGTGATTCGTAATCACCTTCTTCCTCATGAGCATGATGCATTTGCAATGTTCTATCACCAGAGGTGTCTTGCTCTAGCTTCTCCCTCTCTTCTTTGGTTGAATCATGTATAACTACTATTTCTTTCCTTGAGGATTCAACAACCGTATGCTCTTGAGGGCCATATTATTTTTCAAATTTTTGTTCTTCTTCTTCTTCCTCATGTTCATGCTCATGATTTTCTTCATGATGCTCCAACTCTGGGCTTTTCCTCATTTCCACCTCTTCTTCAGGTCTTTTTTCTTCAGGAAGAGGCATCTCTATATCGGGTTTGGGACTTTGATCAAACTCCCTTGTTGGGGACTTAGGGTCTTTCATCTTTGTGTCAGTTCTCTTCTCTTCAATAACATGCCATTTTCTAGCCTTTTATTCCACATCCTTGAGTTGTTAGGCCAAATCCTCTTCATGATTAGCATCAGAGGTCTCCTTGATAAACTTTGTGTTTGAATCATCATCATCCTCGGAGGAGGACTCATGGATGACCTCGTCAATTACCAGATGCTCAACTATGGAATACTCATGATATTTATCCACTTCTTCCACCAATTTCTTGGCTACCTCCCTTTGTTGTCTGTCCATCTCTTCCAAAATTTGCATTGTGGCCTCCATTGAGGGTGGCTCAGTAGGAGGAGGAGGAATAGGAAACCCAGCTATAGTCTGAGCAAGACCGGCTTGCACTATGGGGTTAGCAAACATTCTTGAAAGACCTGATGGCATGTTTTGCATATACTTAGTGAAAGATTCTGGCAGAATGAGAGTGGGTATCGTCGCTATGGTAGTGGTTTTTGGGAGGGAAAATGATGGGGAAATGAATGAAGAAGAGAGCGGGGACATAGGGGTTGAATAAGAGTCCACAATTATGACTTGTGATGTGGGAGAGGTGGAGGCAAGGTGGACAAAAATATCCACCATGGGCGGAGAGGTGGCAACTATTGCTCATGGGATAGGCAAGGGAGTGACAATAATGATAGTTGCAGATGGGGAAGCAGATGTAGTAGGTGGGGATTTTAATTTCTCCTCTCCCTCATGGAGTGGGTTGTCTTGAATAGTGGGCATCCCCACGAAATTGTCTGATTTCTTTGGCTTCTTTGAAGTCCCAATTTTTGCAGTCTTCCCTGGAGACCCCTTGGATTTAGGCTAATCTTTAGTAGCCTCCTTTATCTTCTTTGATCTTGTGAGGAGGGGATATATTGAGGTCTCTCCTATCGAGGCTCCATCAGTAGAGGCACTGTCAGCTTCACCCTCATGTGGATGCTCGGGTTCTACAAATGTCAACTCCACTCCCTGCTACTCTAATTGAGCAATTTTCCTATCAACCCACTGCTTCTAATTTTCTTGGTATTTTATATCTTTGGATTTAGCCTAACCTTTTGTTTGAACTCATGTATGTCTATGTGCCCCAGATTGGTATTTGAGATCTCCTTCCATGCTGTGAGGACCTTGGAGTAAAGGGGCTCTCCTTGGAACTTGTACTTCATCTGGTCTATGTCCTCCTTTCCCCGAGGTTCCTTTTCTATTTTCTTCCCCTTCTCTTTTTCTATGGCCCTGCCCGAGGATCTGATAGTTGATTCCATATATCCTATGAGCAAAAGGGAGGTGAGCACAATCAAGCATGAAAATATGGAAATGTTAGCTGAAATCCCTATAAAACAGCGTTAGATCAAGTAAATCATCATTTGAGAAATCTAACATATCGTCCAGATTGACATTACATATTACAAGAGGGGGTTTGAACCATTCAGGCCCCAGGGGTCATACTTCCCTGGGCTTTTGGCAGGTTTGGAGGAGTTACAGGAGGCACAACATTTAGGGTGCGACAACCTGCCTGTCTCGACCCACCTTCGTGTTTGATCAATATGAAGGGTTTACTAAGGGGAGTGCCCTATTTTGGCATGTGGGTCAAAATTAGTTTGATGAATGGAGGGCATTTAAATCCCCTTTTGGAAAATCAGAATTGGGAGGAGACTTGGTCATTCAATGTTTTTCGTTGAGAACGGCACCGACAAGATAGTGACCCATAGGTGGAGTTCTGCATTATGGGATCCATGGGGTCGGAGGATGGTAGAATACACAAGCTAGAGGACATAGAAGTACATGAAGGATTGGCCACTCGGAATGGAAAAGAAGGCACAGAGGCCCACAGATGAAGTCCTGTGGTGTCCGGTCCACAGAGGGCACTGACTGTCTACTTTTGTTTGATTTTTCTTAAGTAATTCGAAGGCAAATGAAATGTCAAGTTCATAGTGTAGGGAGATGAGGATTGAAGGCCATTTGGAACAAAAAACTTCAAGCGGAGTCCCACAGATGGAATTCCACAACACCTAGCCTGTGTAGCTCAAACTTAATCATTTAGTGCATGCTTACTGCAAATGACATTATTTGCGGTACGACCCGATGGTCGGAGGGATGACACCAAATGTCCATTCAAAATGGCGAGGGGGCAACAATCGAGAGAAGATGATAGTCCACATTAGCGGGCCTGAGGGGCATGGTGGATCCTTCTTTACTTCACAAAATTTTTACAAACTTCTCCAAACGGCGGGCGTAGAAGCAGGATCTGACGGGCAGGAGGACAGGTCTCGACAACCACTTCGAATGGCTAAACCAAAGGGCAATCAATAGACAAAGATCCATGGAGTCAGACCCGATAAGGCCACTAGAATTAGAAATTTGACTTATGAAAACTGAGGTTATTACTTTGTCAAGTGCCTAAGCGAAGCCCGACAATCGAGGGGGCGCAATGAAATGGCCATTCAAAATGATGGTCTTAAAAAGGTAAGATGCACACGAAAGCCCACACCAATGGATTCATGAGATTTGGAGGATGGTGCATTTTGATCTTGAAATATTGAAGGCATGGAATGACCGAGAGGAGAGGTCATGCTACAAAGGCAGGCCTGACGGGAATTGACGTCACACTCCTAGAACAACAAGGTTGGCCAATTCTGTTGTCCCAATCTATCCCTCCTAAGGTTTTCTAGATTTCCATCTCATGGGTTTTACAAGGAGGACAACTCTTTACCTATTTTTGATTTTCTCATCTAAGAGAAACTTAATTATTTAGTCATTTAGAAGAAATGAAGATGGCATGGGAAATGATGAACTTACCCAATAATCTCACATAGAACACTGGTGAAATATCATCGGAAGGTGTTAGACTCAGCGGATGCAAACTGTGGGTGTGACAGTGGCGACGGTTGGGGCTCTAATAGCTACTGCAAATAGAATTTGGTAAAAATGACAAGTTGGGCTTGTTATTTATAGGTAATTTTAGCATTAAATACCAGCAATTAATGTTTGTATGACGACTGATGTAGTTGTTGAATGGTCACCTCAGAGTGGCATTGAGGATGGCAGAGTCTTGTGGGTGGATGGTCGTCGAGTGATTTCCATTCAGAACAGTCATTGATGGAAAAGGGCCAACCAGAGTGTGGGTCTCGTGTGGCGGGAGGATGCCATGCACTTGTCGTCTAAAATGGTGAAGACATCAAGGAGTCATGCATATGGCAGCGTGCAGGGATGGACCAACACCAACCCAATGATGCCAACTTTAATATTTGAAGGAAAACAACCAAAGGGGGCCACAAGGACTTAGGACTTGGAAAATCTGAGGGGGCAAAAATATGGTCAATTTAATATTACTTCTTCAAGGCTCACTAACCATTTTGAACATTAAACAGGGGGGCACACAAAATGAGGTGGCAACCAAAATGAATTGGTGGGGAAAAGTAAAGAGAGGGTCCCCATTCCTAATGGGGCATGTGTGTTGAGGGCACAAAAAATGGCAACTCCGCTGAGAGAACGCTCCTGGCGTTCTAAAGATAAATATTCATTCTGAACCCAGAATCTCTAGTTTCACAAACCAAAGGCTAGTTTCCAAAAGTGAACTAAGAAGTAGGTTGAGGGTGGGAGCCTAGGTTGAATCACATTACGAGGTTATCATGGAAGTGTGTGTGCGGTGAGTTCATTTCCTTCCCTCAAAAACTATGTAGACAACAACTGATTAGGAGGGACAAGCTACTTAGACTGTCCAACCCCAAAATTAACCTGGACATTGCTTCACTACTAGTCAAACATCCATAGCCCTAATAGAGTTATCGATGTGACCCCATGAACATAGCTCTACTACCAACCTGGCATCCATAGCCCTGATAGAGATATTTGTATACCCATATAGTTGCATAATTCTGACTTTTCTTTTATTTTCTCTTTAGATGTTTCTTTGCAATACTTTTCTTCTTTAGCTCAACCGTGTAAGAATTGAAGCTCACTATGGGTTTGGAAATCATAGTGGTCACTGGAGAAGACTTAAGATTTTTTATTTGTCCAACCCCCCAGCAATTATCATACAATTCTTCAGAAAAATTTAAAGTGTGTTTTGTGTATGATCCATGATAAGCATAAAAGATTCAAACAAGGATACAATCCTAGACTAGTCTTGAGTTCAAAGGAGGAAACCAACACTCGAGGCATTCAGAAATCAGTAGTTGGGAATGAAGGCTTATCTAGAGAACAAGCTAGAGTGGGAAATAGAGTGAACCATTGGTCAAGTCGAGCATGACCACTGCAGTAGAAATAAAGAGACGCTCTCATCAAATCAAAATAGCCAAGACATAGGAAAAATGAAAGTGATGCAAAGCAGCGAGGCCGAAGAAAACCAAAACAACCTAAAATAACCTATATACAAGCATTTACAGGAACAACTCTAAAAGAGCGAAGTCTTGGAAGTAATGCTTTAGGTGTTTCCCATTGACAGGAAACACGATATCCTCACCAGTTAATGTCTTCAAGCGGAAAGCATTGTCTCCAAGGATGTCAGCAATCTAAAAGGGGCCAAGCCAGAGCTTGTCAAATTTTTTATGTCCCCCTTTCTTTTCACGGGCCTTGTCCCAACATAGGAATAGGTAAACAATTCAGAAGGCCTTGATTTTGGCTCGACAGTCAAACCATATTTTGACTACGCCCTAATGCTTGGAAAAATTTTCTATTGCATGGTCATGCACTTCTTCTAAATGGAGAAGCTCAGCTAAGCAAGCATCCCTTCGATATCCTTCTTCATAGAAGGTGTTAATTAACTAGAGGGTGGGGATCTTCAAGTGAATTGTAACCACGGGCTCAAGACCGTAAATGAGGTGGAACAGGGAATCTCCTAAGGCAGCCTTATGACGCATATGATCTGCCCAAAGAGAAAAATGAAGTTGGGTGTGCCAGTCCTTAGGATTCTTATCAAGTAGCTTCTTGATCATGGTGATAAACTTCTTATTGGTTGATTCAACAAGGCCATTGCCTTGGGGGTAATAGTTAGACAATAACTTGACGTAAATTCCATAGTCAAAGGCCCAACTAGCAAATTTAAGCGAGGAAAAGGTAGGGCCATTATCACATACCAAAGCATATGGGAAACCAAAATGATTTAAAATGAATCTTTCAAGAAAATTTATAACTACCTCGGTTGTGCATTGTCTACAAAAAATGGATTCATTCCATCTAGTGCAATAATAAAAAGTAATTAGAATGTACCTGTGTCATGTAGATGATGGAGGGCTTACCGAACCAATGCAGTCAAGACCCCATTGTGCGAACGGGTCTCACCTCTAGAACTGGTTGCAATGGGACAACATCATTATTTTCCTTGGTTTTTGCGGTCTGGAATACATGGCACGTGCATAAATGGTTATGAACATCCTTGAAGAATATTGGCTAATATTACCCTACCCTCAATATTTGGTACATGGTAGAAGGAACAAAACCATGACCAATACCAAACTTGTCATGAAGCTCCTTCAAGACCTGATCTACCTCTTCTTTGCTAAGGCATCTCAGATAGACACCCTCATGATTCCTCTTGTAAAAAATGGATCCCTACAACATATAGTTGTTGCTCTTCATCCTAAGGGAATGTTTCTGGACTCCCTGCAAGCGAGACAGGAATTTATGGTCCAACAAGTAATAAACAATATAATCATACCATTCCCTTGGGGAGACATCCTCAAGTTGATATTGTTGAACTATGAGCTCAGGCCCAGCTTTTGCTGCTGCTTCAGCCATTGTTTAGGTGAGGTCTTGTCCTCTCACTAGTTTCATTGGTTGAATCTCCATGTCATACTCTTGTAGCAGAGTAACCCATTTCACTTGCCTTTCACCCAATTCATTTTGCATTAGCAACGTCTTCACTATTGGGTCAGACACTATGGCGAACACCTTGTTATGTAGAATATAGTGTCTAAAATTCTTGACGCCTTTGAAAAGAGCATAGGCTTTCTTTTCCACATTATGATATCTCAACTTGGCCTCTTTTAATGGAGCACTCATGAATTCAATTTTGTGCTCATCTTTTTTTGTCATCCTTTTGAGCCAATATGCTGGTGCACGAATGGTCTGAAGCAAAAAAGTAGATGTAGAAGGGCTTCAGGTAATTCAGACTAACTAGTACAAGTGCATCAACAATGGCTTTCTTGATTTCTTCAAAGGCTTTCTTTGCTTCCAGAGTCCACTCAAACTTGGCATCTTTCTTTAACATGGCATTGAGCGACTTGATGATCTCAGCAAAACCTGTGATAAATTTCCTGATGAAATTTATCTTTCCAAAGAAAGACTTCATCTCTTTCTTGCTACTCGATGGTTGGATCTTCAAGAGGGACTGGATGCACTTGGAATCTATGGAAATTTCCTCATTCTGAAATGACATTCCCAAGCAACCTATCTTCTATGACTCCAAAGATGCATTTCTTTGGATTCAAGGATATCCTGAATTCTCTGCACTTTTGGAAGACCTTACATAGATCGAAGACATAGTCTCCCCTATTCTTTCAAAATACCATAAGATCATCCATATAGATAATAATGCATTTACCCATGATGTCCTTGAAGGTAATATCCATTGCACGTTGAAAGGTGGCCCCTACATTGATCAACCCAAATGGCATCCTCTGGTACACAAAGGTCCCCCACTTGGTGGTGAATGAAGTTTTGTGCCTATCCTCATACTGCACCATTACTTGATTGTACCCAGAGTGTCCATCTAGGAATGACATCATCTAGGAACCATTAACTATTTGTATTACTTCATCTAATGAGGGCACCAGATACTTATCTTTCTCATAAGCTTAGTTGAGGTTGCGAAAATCCACACACAATCTAATTTCTCTATTCTTTTTCCTGATCGAAACCAATTTTTCCACCCACATGGAGTGTCTAACCAGAAATATGATCCTAGCAGACAACTTTTTAAATTCTTTATAAATTATTGGCTCCAACAACGCATTGACAGGGCATTGTTGTTGTTGAAATGGCCTCACATCCAGCCTAAGGGGAATAGTCTGGGTGATGATCAATGTATCATATGTCTTCAAATATTTGTAACTTTGGGTGATTACATTGGGGTACTTTTGCAAAGCATCAATGATGCATTTGTTTTCCTCCAGAGTGCACACCTTACCAACAACAAAAAAATTTAACATTCTTGGTGGTGCCAAGATTGTGGGTATCACACTGGCTGCTGATGGAGTCTTTCTTTGCCTGCTAATCATGATCTATGATTTGGTCTAAATTGAATATCTGCTCCAACTAGACCATTCCTCTTAGGAAATGGTGTTAGTCTTAAGTTTGATAACCCCTTCGATGTCTAACTTAGCCTCTTTAGGCTCAACCTCATCAATTATTTGGGCAGAAAACACATTGGAGCTAGTGATGAAATCCACGATGTGTTTATCATCATTAAACACTTGGAAATTTGCCACATTGTCTAGCACAAATGGGATGGAGGTAAGCTCAATAGTGAATCTCTTGATACCAAACAATGATAAGGGCTATAGGGTGCTATCCATTTGGGCCAAGTCATTAGCAGTGTAATTCTAGGAGTGTGGGATCAGCTGAATGTTGAATGCATCTAGACTCTCTAAAAAATCCCATAACCTATGCCTGTAGTTGGTTAGCCTTCTGTCATAACAAGAGTAGATTTTTCTTACTTGTTTCATGACTAACTCAGAGTCTCCAAAGACTTGCAACATTTTGACCTTCTTCTTTAAAGCTATTAGGAGGCCAAGGAACAACGCCTCATATTCTACTATATTATTTGTGCAATAAAATTGAATTCTATGAGTAGAAAAATATGACTTACCTATGGGGCTAATCAACTCAAAGCCAGCTTTGGCCCCTTGCTTGGACTTAGACCCATCAAAGCACAATGTCTAGAACTTGGAAGAGTCCTTGACCTTGGAATCAATAGACCTAATTTTTTCTTTTGGTGGCAGCCTTACATCAACAACCTTAAGAGGTGGCATAGATTCGATGTGGCTTTGTTCTGGCGGTATCAATTGATCCTTCTCCTTAGGAGTGATTTGTCCCTTGATGTATTCAATTTTTTTATGCCACAAGCAACACTCAAATTATCAATGGGCAGAATTATGTACCCTACACCAACTACGTAACAGGAGCCCTTGAAATTTCATTCTCCTCCCCAAACTGAGCTAATCTTGTACACATTTTTCCATGAAATCCTAGAAGCCATGTAGCAATCTAGAGTTACCATCTTCATAAGAATCCTCATCATCTAATTCAATCAACATTTATGTGCTCTAAGGAGAGTGGGTCAAGCCGACAGGCAAACTACATAATACAAGAAGGACCTCCTCGATTCCCTCTTCTTCATAGCATTTTTCTTCATCTAAATATGATACATGGCAGTAATTCCCTAATTTTGTCTCAGCAAACAACACCTCATTCGTGTTGTTATATTATGTAATCATGAACTTCATGCATGGGTCCTGATCTATACATATTTGATTTGGCATCCCTTTCCATGGAAACCATAGGTGGGAATAGTCAGTGGTAGCATAGCCATTCAAGGCTTGTGTGAAGTCCCTACCTAAAATGATACCATAGGTGTTAGGAATATCAGCAACCTAAATGTCAATTATTTTTTGTACCCTAGGATCAACAACAATCTACATAGGGATCCTATTGATCTCACAAACTATACTGACCTCTATTTTATCAAGTTGTGTCACCTTACATCGAGACGGAGTCAAAACTATCTCCAAAGCTTTACACACACTCAAGGGCATGACATTGGCAGAGGCTCCTGAATCGAGCAAACAATTATGAAAGTTCTTCCTGAATATTCTGATGGTAGTCAGGAAAGGAGGGGTTTCCAATTTTCCTTGAAATAATCCTCTAGAAACATCCACTTGGGAAACCTGACCCTTGTCTTTATCATTGCCTTTGCTTTGGGTTTGGGCCTATTCAGTTTCCTTGGTAGGCTATTTGTTTGTCTGCTGATTTGAAGGAAGTTCTGCCTTCTTGTTGAAAACTTGTCGGATGACAAGCTCACTCCATGAATCCTCAAAGGAGACCTTCTTGGCGGGTGCTTCTTGAGTTGACTTGGATGATGGGGTCCCATTGATCATTCTGAAAAAGGAATTCCTGACTGCTAGGATGTTGAGTAATTTGAAGGTGAACATGCTTAACTTGACCTTCTTAAATTCTTCTACAACATATTCCCCCATTTGCTCAATTTTGTCATCATAAGTGGTATTTTGGGAGGAGCTAGTGGGCTGATTTTGGTTTTTACCCTATTGCCTATTCTTGCTAAAGTACCGCATGGGTACATGGGGATAGCCTGAATTGTTTCTAGCATGTGAGTCAGGAGGGGTATTGAAGTTATTAGGTGGGGTGGAGGTTGTAAAAGGACCGATAGCCTGACCACCCTCCTGCCTATTCCTTAGATCATAAGGGGTAGTCCTTTGGTGAAACATGTGAACTTCATCTTCTCTTAGCTCTTCTTCATCTATGGGACCATTATCTATGGAATTAAAGAGTTGAGCCAAAGGACTTTCGGTACTTACCTCTTCTTCTTTCTCATTGTTCGGGTCAGCATCCTCCTTTTCTAGTATGTTTCTTTCAGCTTTTGGGAAAGGAGCCTGGTTGACCACCAGCACCGAAGAATCATATGGTTTGGAAGGGACAATGTCCCTACACCCCGAGCTATCGACGATATTCTGAAGCTCTATCTAAAAAATCTTTGCGGTCGTCTGGAATTTTGGATAATCCAATTTGGAATGTCAGCTCATTTTCTAGATGCGACACCAATCGGACAAGGTAGCCTCAACTAGGTATACTCTGCTAGTAGTCTTGTCATTGCTGCTAGGTTGGTCCAATGGTGTAAAAATTTCACCATTTTTTGGCCTTGTGTTCCATGTCTAATTTTATTTTTCGGAAGGCCTTCTTTCAAACTTCCCTACACTCTGATTTCTTTCATAATTCTGTTTGGAAGATGTACTAGCCTCATGATTTTTACAGTTGTTGTGGCTATCATGGTTGAGGTTAGCTTGGATATTTCTTTCTGAGGCCTGCAACTGATTGTTCTGATTCCTCAAGTGAGTCATCTCTACAAAAAAAATTTCTTAATCATTTATGTGAGTTCATCTATCGGATCCTTCTCTCTATTGTTTGGCTGCAAAGCTGAATTTTGAAGGAAAATTAGTTGCGCCGCCAACTGATTTTGGCGAGCGAGCGGGAACTCGGAAGCCTAAAGGTATGCCAACACTTGAGGAAGTTGAGCATGAACTTGCAGTTATTGGGGCTCCAAGTATTGAGGCATGACAGGTACTTGATTCATAGGCTACCCTGGGCAAGGCACTATGGGAAGATGTGGTACTAGATTCATAAGGGACACCTAGTGCTGTAGATCTTGAGTAATTCCTTGAATCTGTATGGGATGAGCAACCTGTCCCAAGGAGGGCAGTAGGCTAGAAATATTATGTCACAAGTCAGTGATGGCTATGATAGCCTCTACATAGGCATCCACCAATATGGCAGGAGTTAGTCGCATCCTTTTCACTAATGTTGCCATGAGGTTGTCCAATGTTGCATAGTAGATAGGAAAGGCAATCACATCATTGAATGCATACGGGGGCTGCAACCTGGTATATTCCCAGTGGAACTGGTCATTGAAGGAGTTGATTAGTTCATTGATCTCCCTTTGGACAAACATGAATTGTCAATACAACTCTGAAGGGCTGATTGGGATTTTGAACTTATGCAAGAAAGCATCCTTTAGAAGGTCCCACGTGTTAATTGATCCCGTCGGTAAGTGGACATACCAGTAAAAGGCCTCCCCCCCCCAAGGAGTATGGGAAGAGATGGAAAGAAACATCCTCATGCATGATCTACATATTCTTCAGGGAAATCTAAAAATCTTATGTGTTCCTCTGTTATCCTCTGTGGGTCTCGAGGGTTAAATTTTGTGCAAAATCCCTCCGGGTTCTTTGGCATATCATGGTATAGGTTAAAAGCCAGAGGAGATAGATTGTTTCCTAGCCATGCCATGGGAGGTGGAGGTGGAGGAGGTTGCACCAGATTGACTTTGGGCTGCAAAGGAGCAACAACAGTTACATGGACAATGCCTAAGAAAGGAGCTACGTTGGGCTGAAAGGCAACACCTAGGTCATGGGAGGCAGCAACCTGAAAGGCTATTTGGAATAGCTAAGAGGAGAGATTCACTGCCAAGGATGAAGAAGAAGGTGGAGGTGAATGGATGGAAGGAAAGGATGATGATGAAGGCAAAGTGGGTTGGTTGGATGCACCAGAGGTAGATACTTCCCCTCTTTTAGCTCTTCTAGCTTGTATAGGGGGTGATAGCTCTTGAAATTCCCCTTTGTTTGGTGTGGACCTTAATACTCTGTAAAATATTTTTGGGGAGAATGATCCGATTCAATCCATCTTAGCTCCAAACATGCCCTCCTAGCACCAATTCTATTGATGGGTGTTTTATCACTTTCTCAACAAAGGTAATGCATAGGTGCATCACCTCTCTTGAAAGGATATTTCCAACAACAAGTTGTTGAAAATCACCCTAAGGTCTCTCGGGGGTTAGGTCATGACATGCATGGAATATCTCAATGGTTTAAATATGATTTTTTTGGTGATCTCAGGGTAGAATTATGGAAGTTAGGTTGGAAGAGAATTGGTTCAACTAAGGGAGTCCTTTGAGATGGGAAGTCACTTGAACAATCACTGCATGTTCGAACAGTAGTCTTGAACTCCTATTTCGGATTTAGATTTGGCTTTACAATGTGCAATGAACCTTAACATAGGTAATTATAAAAAAAAAGGAAAAAGGGAAGGGAAGAAAGGAGGTTCCTAGATCGGAAACTAGCAATGAACAGTGATCATTGAGGGTTCTACTGTGGACAGCTTCCTTAAAACAAAATTTCACTTAACCAGATTAACTCACAATATCGTGGAATTTGTACAAGCTTCTAAGGACTACAAATATTCAACCATTCATTCACCATAAACATGCATGAAAAAAAGATAGAAGTTTGGAGCAGCTTTTAGTTTATGCCCAGACTAAATTTACACAACTATCTACCCTTAGTAAACAACCAAAAGTATGGACAAGAAAGGCATCAACAAAGCAGAATGATGCATAATCATTGAGCAACATCAACTACTCTATCAAAGCAAGCTAAAACATTCTAAACAACAAAGTAAATCTTTCTAAACTAGCTAACTATGGGAGATGAACCATGTAACATGCAATACAAACTCAAGAATCCACCAAAACTCAATGAAATTCTATTAAAATTTCTATAGTATGCCTTTACAACAACTCAACTCTCTCAAAATGAGATGAGGAGAAACCTATTTATTGTTTTCAAAAAGAAAAATGAGTGGCCAAGATTTAATTTCATTGTGTGGCTAGGATTCACTTTATAGTAGGGTTTCACCTACCCCCAAATAAATTGCAATTTAAAATACATCTTTTTCCTTTCCCTATTTTGTCCTCATGTGGCAGCATTGTAGCTCTTTTGTCTTTTAGTAGATTGCTCTTTTTCTATAGCTACTTTGTGAGGAACTCATCATCAATAATAGGATTGACTTAACTTTTCTTGATAGTGGCATATTTTATGAACCTACTCATCAAAGGATGCAACTTATCCCACTCCAAGATATCAGATTGAAGCACCTGGAAATTCAATTTCTTGGATCTGTCAGTGAGTGTGTTCCAATCATAATCATACTTAGCCGCGTTTTGTGCTACCTGTTCTAACTGAGCAAATGCTCAAGTATAAAAATCCATGAAATTCATTGTAAGCTCACCCATGGTTCCAACTTCCATCTTCCTATGAAAGTGGGGCCTTACCTTCTTTGGATCTATTTCAGTAGGTGGCATATCAAAATCTATTATTAATCTGAGGTACTCTTTGCATGTCATCCTGATTTCCTTTACCTAATCAAGATCTTGCTCCACCTCATGGAGCACATGCTCTAGGATTTCCTTTCTATGAGTGAGGCCCAGTCTCCAATTCTCCACAAGCCAAAAATATTTCTCTACCATCACAAGCTCCTTCATCACTGTCCCTTCGAGCATTTTGAGGATTGCCTCAATCTTGGGATATGTAATCCTGTATATTTCTGGAAATTCAGTGCAATTATTCCTTATATCCTCAAGATACTTGCACACATCTAGAAACTTATTTTCTATTCTAACGGCATGTACAATACCCATGTTCCCATTATAGATGACTTACCTAAACCAATCTTTGGTGTCTTTGGCCAAACTCTTTCTTTTCTCTAGCTTGCTGATATGTTCCTCAGATAACAACAATGGGGTAGTTGTTGACGTGGTAGGGAGTTTGTCAATCAAGGACCACTGTTGAATGTACACCATTAAATCTACCACTTGTGCCTTGAGGTCCTCCTTGGAGGTCTTATCCTTTTTTATCTAATGTATAATAGTGGTGACGAATCCTTAGAGATGGTCAATCTTTTGTTCCCTTGTTGTTGTCCCAAGGTCAATGGTAGAGATATTATAACTTATCCCTTCCTCACCCACCACAGGGGAGGCAATCTATACTATTCATGATCTAGAGGCATCCATAGTCAGTTGGGATATGACCTTTGGTTTCTTCTTTCTCTTGTTTGTGCTAACTTGTGCTCAATTCAAGATGGCCTCCAGCCTCGCCTTAACATCCCTTGGGGTTGGAGATTTCTTCTCCAACTCCTTCTCGAGCCACTCGGCCAACTAAGCTTGCCCTTTTGGTCATTCATGATCACCTTCTTCCTCATGAGAATGATGCATTTGCATTGTTCTATCGCCAGAGGTGTCTTTCTCTAGCTTCTCCCCCTCTTCTTTATTTGATTCATGTAGAACTACTATTGCTTTCCTCATGGATTCAACAGTCATATGCTCTCGGGGGCTATCTTCTTTTTCAAAAATTTCTTCTTCATGTTCATGCTCCTCATGATGTTCTTCAAGATCCTCTAGCTTTGATATTTTCCTCATTTCTACCTCTTCTTCAGGTCTTTTTTCTTCAGGAACAAGCATCTCTATATCGGGTTTGGAACTTTCATCACACACCCTTGTTGGGGACTTAGGGTCTTTCACCTCTATGTCAATGCCCTTCTTTTCAATAACAGGTCATTTTTCAGCCTTTTCTTCCACATCCTTCAGTTGTTGGGCCAAATCCTCTTCAAGATGAACATCAAAGGTCTCTTTGATAAAATTTACATTTGACTCATCATCATCATCCTTGGAGGACTCATGGACAACCTCATCAATTACCAAATGCTCAACTATGGGATGCTCATGATATTCATCCGCTTCTTCCTCCAATTTCTTGGTTGCTTCCCTTTGTTGTTTATCCATCTCTTTTGAAATTTGCATTATGTCCTCCATTGAGGGTGGATCAGTAAGAGGAGGAGGAACAAGAAAACTAGCTATATCCTAAGTAAGAGAAGCCTACACTGTGGGATTAACAAACATTCTCAAAATCTATGATGGCACGTTTTGCATATACTTAGTGAAAGCTTCTGGGAGAACGAGAGTGGGCATCGCCACTGCAGTAGTGGATGTTGGGAGGGACAATGATCGGTACATGGATGAGGAAGAGAGCATAGATGTAGTGGAAAAAGAAGAGTCCAATGTTATGAGTTGTGATGTGGGAGACGTGGAGGCTAGGTGGACAAAAATATCCACCACGGGTGGAGAGGTGGAAACTGCTGCTCATGGGATAGGCAAGGGTGTGACAATAGTGATAGTTGTAGTTGGGGTAGAAGATGTAGAAGGTGGGGATTTTAATCGATCCTCTCCCTCATGGAGTGGGTCCTCTTGAATAATGGGAATCCCCACGATACTTCTCAATTTCTTTAGCTTCTTTGAAGTCCTAGTTTATGTAGTCTTCCTTAGAGACCCCTTTGATTTGGGTTGATTTTCAGCAGCCTCCTTTCTCTTCTTTGATCTTATGAGGGGGGGAGATGTTGAGGTCTCTCCTATTGAGGTTCCATCAATATCAGAACTGTCGGCTTCACCCTCATGTAGATGCTCATGTTCTACAAATGTCAGCTCCACTCCCTGCTACTCCAATTGAGAAATTTTCCTATCAACCCACTACTTCTGATTTTCTTGGTATTTTTCATCTTGGGATTTAGCCTGACCCTTTGTTTGAACTCGTCTATATCTATGTGCCCCAGATTGGTATCTGAGATCTCCTTCCATGTTGTGAGGACCTTGGATTAAAGGGGCTCTCCTTGGAACTTTTACTTCATCTGGTATTTTTCCTCCTTGCCCCGAGGTGCCTTTGCTATTTTCTTCCCCTTCTCTCTTTCTGCGGCCGCCCCCGAGGATCCGACAACTAATTTGATATATCCTATGGGAAAAAGGGAGGTGAGCACAATCAAGCATGAAAACATGGCAACGTTAGCTGAAATCCTTACAAACAGCATTAGATCAGGTAAATCATCATCTGATAAATCTAACATATCATCCAGATTCACATTAAATATTATAGGAGGGAGTTTGAACCATTTGGGCCCCAGGGGTCGGACTTCCCTTTGCCTTTGGCAGTTTTTGGAGGAGTTGTAGGAGGGACAACATTCAGGGCGCGACAGCCCTTCTGTCTCGACCAGCCTTCGTGTTTGATCAATTTAAAGGTTACACTAAGGGGAGTGCCCTATTTTGGCATGTGGGTTGAAGTCAGTTTGATGAATGGAGGGAATTTAGATCTTGTTTTGGACAATCAGAATCAGGATGAGACTTGGTTGTTCAATGTTTGTCATTGAGAACAACTCTGATAGGATAGTTTCCCGCAGGTGGAGTTTCACATTGCAGGATCCGTAGGGTCGGAGGAGGGTAGAATATGTGGGTCAAAGGACACAGAAGGACATGAAGGATTGGCCACCCAAAATGGAAAAGAGGGCACGGAGGCTCGTAGACAAACTCCCACGACGTTGGGTCTGCAGAGGGCCATGGCTATCTACTTTCGTTAGATTTTCTTAAGTAATCTGGAGGTGAATAGAACATCATTTTCCATAGTGTGGGGAGACAAGGGTTGAAAGCTGTTTGGAACAAAAAACATCAAGTAGAGTCCTACAGATGGAATTACACAAGACCTAGCCCGCAGAGCTCAAAATTAATCATTTAGTACATGATTACCGCGAACAACATTCTTTGGGGTGGGAACTAATGGTCAGAGGGATGACACCAAATGACCATTCAAAATGGAAAGGGGGCAACGATCGAGAGAAGACGACGGTCCATGTTAGCGGGCCCGAGGGGCATGGTGGATCCTCTTTTACTTTGAAAACTTGTTAAAAACTTCTCAAACGGTAGGTGTAGATGCGAGATCCGATGGGCGGGTGGACAGGTCTCAGCAACCACTCTGAATGGTTAAACCGAAAGGAAATCAATAGACGAAGATCTAGGGGGTTGAACCCAACAAGGCCACTAGACTTATGAATTTGAATTATGAAAATTGAGGTTTGTAGTTCATCAACCGCCTAGGCGGAGCCCAACAATCGGGGGGGGTCAATGAGATGGCCGTTCAAAATGACAGTCTTAAAAAGGAAAGACGCATACAGAAGCCCACACTAGCGGATCCATGAGAGTTGGAGGATGGGGCATTTGGATCTTGAAATCTTGAAGGCATGGAATGGTTGAGAGGAGAGGTCATGCTGCAAAGGTGGGTTTGATGGGTGTAGACGCCACACTCCAAGAAAAATAGCGGGTTTGGCTAGTTTCGTCATCCCCAAATCTATCCCTCCTAAGGTTTTCTAGATTTCTAGCTCATGGGTTTTACAGGGAGGACAACTCTTTACCTAATTTTATTTTTTTCATCCAAGAGACACTTAATTGTTTAGCCATTTAGAAGAAATGGAGATGGCACAGGAAAAGGCAAACTTACCTGATAATCCCGCGTAGAAAATTGGTGAAATCTCCTCAGAAGGTGTTAGACTTGGTGGATGCAAAATATGAGCGTGATGGTGGTGGTGACTAGGCTCTGACAGCTACTACAAAGAGAATTTGGTGAAAATGACAGGTCAAACTTGTTATTTCTAGGTAATTTTAGCATTAAATGCACGTAATTAATGTTAGTACAATGCCCAATGTAGTTGTTGAACGGTCACCTCGGAGCAGCGTTGGGGATGGCGAAGTCCAGTGGGTGGATGGTCATCGAGTGATTGCCGTTTAGAATGACCGTTGATGGAAAAGGGCCAACCGGAGTGCAGGTCCCATGTGGTGGGAGGACACCAGGTGCCCACTACCTAGAATGGTGAAGACATCAGGGAGTCCCTCATAAGACTTCCTGTAGGGGCAAACCCACAATAACCCAAGGATTCCAACTTTAATCTTTGTAGGAAAACAACCAAAGGGGGCCGCAAGGACTTAGGACTTGAAAAATTTGTGGGGGAAAAAACATGATTAATTTTACTTCTTCAAGGCTCACTGACCATTTTGAACATTAAATAAGGGGGCACACAAAACAAGGCAGCAACCAAAATGACCCGATAGGGAAAAGGAAAGAGAGGGTCCCTATTCTAAATGGGGTGTGTGTGCTGAGGGCATAAAACCAATCTATAGTGAAAATTAATCCCCCTTAATCTGATCGAAGCGGTCATCAATGCAACATTACAAGGAGATGGATAATTCTATTCACCCAAGTTACCTCTACTCTTTGATACTTCTATTCACTAAACTTATCTACCTACCTAAATATTTTACCCTTATCTCACTCATCCCGTGGATTATCATTTTGGGTGTAATATTGTCTATATAGGTTCAATCTCTTAAAAAAATAGTAAATATCAAACTTTTTTTACTTCCATGTTTAACAATGAATTTTAGATCCTTCCCATTCACCCACATCTATGAGTGGACTAGGATTTCCTTGTCCTCATTAAGTAGCACTCCTAGGATGAGAATATGATATATAGGGTTGAGTGTATAAGGTATAGGGTCAAGGGTATAGGCTTTAGGGTTGAGGGTTTAGTGTATAGGATTTAGGGACTAAAATTGAGGGATGGTATTCAAGGTTGAGGGCATAATATTGAGTGTATAGGGTATAAGTATTAGGGTTTACTATATGGGGTGTAGGGTCGAGGTTTGAGGGTATAAGGTATAGGGTTGAGGGTATAGGGTATAGCATTGAGATCATAAGGTTTAGGCTTTAGGATTGACAATATTGGATATAAGGTATAGGCTATAGGGCTTACAATTGAGGGTAAAAGGTATAGGGTATATGGTATATGGTTGAGGGTGTAAGGTTTAGGGTTTAAGGTATACAGTTAAGGGTTGAGGGTATAGGTTTTAGGATTTAGGGTTAACGGTATTTGGTATAAGGTATAGGGTTTATGATTGAGGGTATAAGGTATAGGTTTAAGGGTTGAGGGTGTATGGTTTAGGGCTTAAGTTATAGGGTCGAAGGTTGCGGGAATATGGTTGAGTGTATAGGGTTTAGGGTTTAGGGTTGAGGATATTGGGTATAGGGTTTGTGATTGATGGTATAAGGTATAGGTTTTAGGGTTGAGGGAAAAGGGTATTGGGTTTACAGTTTAAGGTTGATAATATTGGGCATAAGTTATAGGGTTTAGGGTTTAGGGTTTAGTATTAATGATATAAGGTATAGGGTTGAGGGTTGATGGTGTAGTGTTTGGGGTTTAAGGTATAGGGTTGATGGTATAGGTTTTAGGGTTAAGGGCATTGGATATAGGGTACAATATCAAGGATCTAAGGCATAGGGTCAAGGTTATAGGCTTTAGGGTTGAGGTATGGAGTTTAAAGTATCAGATTTAGGGCATAGGGTTGAGGGATAGTGTTTAGGTTCGAGGGTATAAATTTTAGTGTACAAGATATAAGGCTTAGGGTTGAGGATATTGGGCATAGGGTCGAGGTTATTGGATTTATAGTCGAGGGTATATTTTACCTATTTAGGTTTGAGGGTTGAGGTTATAGAGTATTGGGTTTAGGGTATATTGTTGATGGTATAGGTTTTAGGCTTTAGGCTTTAGGGTTGATAGTATTGGCTATAAGGTATAGGGTTTATAGTTTAGGTTTATGGGTATAAGGTATAGGGTTGATGATTTATGGTGTAGTGTTTTGAGTTTAAGGTATAGGGTTGAGGGTCTAGGGTTTAGGGTTAAGGGTATTGGGTATAGGGTTGATGATTGAGGGTTGAGGGTCTAAGGTATAGGGTCAAGGGTATAGGCTTTAGGGTTGACGTACAAATTTTAGGGTTGAGGGTTTAGTGTATAGGCTTTAGGGCTTATGGTTGAGGGATAGTGTTCTGATTTGAGGGTATAGGGTTAAGTGTATATAGTATAGAGCTTATGGTTGAGGATATTGGGTATAGGATTGAGGTATTAGGTTTATGGTTGAGGGTATAAGGTATCTATTTAGGGTTGAGGGTATAAGTTATAGTTTTTAGGGTATTAAGGTTGAGGGTATAGGGTTTAATCTTTAGGTTTGAGGTTATAGGGGTTAGGATTTAGTGTTGATGGTGTTGGGTATAAGGCATAGGGTATAGGGTTTAGAGTTGAGGATATAAGTTATAGGTTTGAGGGTTAAGGTTATATGGTTGAGGGATAATCTCATGGTTGAGGGTATAAAGTTAAGTGTAGAGGGTATAAGGCTTAGGATTGAGGATATTGGGTATAGGTTCGAGGGTATCAGGCTTATAATTGAGGGTATAAGCTATCTATTTAGGGTTGGGGGTATAGGCTTTAGGGTTTAAGTTATAAGGTTGAGGTTATAAGGCTTAAGATATAGGTTTGATGATATATGGTTTAGGTTTTAGGGTTGAGGGTATGGGCTTAAAGGCTTTAGGTTTGATGGCATTGGGTATAGGTTTTAGGGTGTAGAGTTTATGGTTAGTGGTATAAGGTATAGGTTTGAGGGTTGAGGGTGTATTTTTTAGGGTTTAAGGTATAGGTTTGAGGTTATAGGGTATAGGGTTAAGGGTATCTATTTAGGGTTGAGGGTAGGGTATAAAGTTTAAGGTATAAGGTCAAGGATATAGGGTTTAGGATTTATGTTTGACTGTATTGGGTATAACTTATAGGGAATACAGTTTATGTTTGAGGGTATAAGGTATAAGGTATAGGGTTAAAGTTGGATGGTGTGAATTTTAGGGTTTAGGGTATAGGGATGAGGTTTGAGGGAATAGGGTTGAGTGTATAGGGTTTACAGCTTAGGGTTTACGGTTGAGGATATTGGGTATAGGGTTGAGGGTATTAGGTTTATAGTTGAGGGTATAAGGTATAGGGTTTAAGGTGAAGGATGTAGGGTTTATAGTGGAGGGTATAAGGTTGAGGATGTAGGGTTCAAGGTATAGGGTTTAGGGTTAATGAAATAGAGTTTAGCATTGAGGGGTTGGCATATAGGATTTAGGGCCTAGGGTTGAGGGATAGTGTTTAGGGTTGAGGGTATAGGGTTCAATGTATAGGGTATACACTTTAGTGTTGATGATATTGGTTATAGGTTTGAGGGTATAGGGTTTACAATTGATGGTATAAGGTATAGGGTCGAGGATATAGGGTATAGATTTGATGGTGTAGCATTTAGGATTGAGGGTGGTACATTTATATTTATAGTAATTCATGAAAGGCATAACACACTTATGCTTTAGAAAATTTGAAATGTGCTCGTGCTTTGTGCCAATTAAAGCACACTCACATTTTAATGCAAGCACATTTTGGGAAGTAACAAAGTGGTAAAAGCACATGTGACCCATGATTTAGGCCCACATTCTTTGTTATTCTCAAGTTTCTTTGCATTATCTAACACAAAAAATCTTTTTCATGATGAAAAAATCACAAGAATATTTTATATATTTCACCACCTTTCCACCACCCTTTTTGTTTGACAATGTAGGAGGAAACACCTAAGTTCTAGATCAGATTTAATTTTATGAACTAATATTTCAAGCTTTTAGTGTTGGAATGATAATTACGATTTTTTTGTTTTAACTTCATATTATAGATTGGTTTTTTTTAGAGTTTTTACTAATTGTATTAGATTTATATAGAATTGAACATTGAAAATGAAGGAGCTTGGTGAAAATATCTAATTTTTGAGGAGTTGAAGCAAGAAAATAAGAACTATACATCATTATGAAATTTTTCAAATCGAATCTCAAATTTTACATTCTATTTGTACATGCCAACTTGTCCACTTCCTAGTTCTCAAAAAAATATATGCAAATGATTACACATTTTTTGAAATAATATTATGTGTATTTTGACAAATATATTTGGGAAATAAATAAAATTATCCTTCTACCTTAGCATTCACATAATTGTATCAAATTTTTGCAAACCTCAAAAACTCTTTGTTATTATTCTATCATATAAATTATTTATAAAACCTCAGATATTTGTTGGAAAAAATATTTATTCTATGGATATATTGCACATTTCCTTTATAAAATATGTCATCCCCACACCTTGAAACATTCTAGATGTGAAAAAATGTGGATACATAACCAAAACCTATCTTATTTACTTTTTTACATCTATAATTATATCAATATATTTTATTGATACCATCATGTCATTCTATGGTTCATACCACCATTTACAATCATCTGAAGACCTAATAATAATTACAATAGGTTATTCCTACCCATCTTTATTTTGAAGTACAAAAATAGTAGTACTATAACATGTGGTAGAGGATAAAATATAGAAAGGTTCATGATAATGTAAACTTACCAAGGTTGATGCACCTTGAAGAGATTCCTTAATTTGCATATATGCATTAGTTGATTCTTTCTCCAAGTGACTAATTATTCATTCACATCTTGGAAATCAAGTAAATGGAGTAAATCAATAATGGTATCTTCTTCATCCTAATTTCATCATTCTTTCTTTATGTCACTTTTGTAGCATTTATTTTTCTCATCTTATATCTTTCCCTTTCTTTTTTCTTAATATTATACATGGGAATTTTCTTCGATCTAGTAATAATACCTTTACATCATACAAACACTTGTTTGATTGTTTTAATTATATGGGAAAAACAAGTTTTTAAGGGACCTAAAACCCTTTACAACATGAGATACAAAATTATACTAAGAAGATAGACCTAAAGATACCAACAACAGACCATCGCTAAAAAACCAAGATAGATAGAGTGCTAAACAAAAGATTAAACAGTAAACCAACAACAACAAAACAACAAAAATCCAACCAAGACCTAGCAAAAATAAAATAGCAAAACAAAAGATCCTAACACTATTTCATACTACTTAAGGTGTTGGCCACCGCAAGATCCTAGCTCTTGTGTAGATTAATTATATCCAATAACTCCTTCTTCTCAGCTTCAAATGATCTTTTCCAATTGGCCAACCCTTTAGCAGCAAGGCCTTTGGTGTCATCTTTCACTCCCTTCTTTCCCTTACCCTTAGTTGTATTCTCCTTCTCCATTAATTTAGAGAAGTACAATTGATCCTCTCTTAATTCACTAATATTTTTGAACAAGACTTCCAAGGATTCCACACTATTTTTAACAAAAATATGGCACACATGTAGTAGCTTTTTAATGTCTGCATTGGTGCCCACAACCTTGAATTCCAACCTAGCCAATTGATCATCACATAGAGATTCCAAATCTTGGAATGAACCCTCTAGGTCCACAATTCTATCAATTACAATGTCTAACACTAATATTTTTGACACATTGTTCAAGTTAGCTAATTTTAATGTTAACTTTATTGAACTCCTAAAGATTCCACTTAGCTAACTTAAAATTTCTAGTGGCCCCAGCCCGTGCCATGTCTAGCAGCTCAAACATTGAGGGAGACATCATTTAAATAAGAAAAGTCCTCACAGAGGGGATCTACCTTCAGGGGTTTTGATTTAGCATTCATCCTCTCAGAGTCTTCCTCACCTTGACCATTATTTTCATCCTGCAAAGCATCGTTGGTTAAGTTTTGAACTAGTGAGTCCTCTATATCTATCATCTTATCACTAGTAGCCTTCTCCTCATCTGGCACCTTGGCATCCTTAGCAAGAACATTCGAGACCTAGTTTTTCAACTTAGCAATGCATTTGGATGACCTCCTTGGCTAGTCCTTGGCATTTGAGCCAGACACATTCTCCTATAAACCCTCCTTTCCACTATCATCAATTTCACCAAGACCAAAAACCAGCTCCACATTCCTAGGAGAGGAATCATCCAACCCCACCTCAGTATCCTCGCTATCAAAGAGAATAAGGCACTTAAGAGCATGACTATTTTTAAGGAAACCCTTCTTCCTTTTTTTTGAGGAAGTGGCCTCAGGGGATGGAGGACCCTCCCCATCCTCATCTTCCCACTCTTCATCTTCGACATTGCTGGTATCCGAACTAGAAGAATCAAACCCAACACTCAGAGTCTTCTTAGTACCCATAATAGCAGGGATAGGGAGAAGGGACTTAACATGCTCCATGATTAAAAGAATGAGACTCTCATGGAGGACTAGAGCCTTCCTATTTTTTAAATGTGCATACACTGAAATCTCCATGGATGAAAGCAGAAAAAATGGAAAAGAAAAAACAAACCATGTCTGAAGTGATTTAAGAGAGTGAAATGGTGACCTAGGATAGTAGTAAGCCTCCCTTCCAATGTCACATAAAAAATTATTACCTCGGCCACCTACACCCAAATCTTCTTGAGAGACTTTCACTCATAGCCCCAACTCTCCATATTAATCAACTTCTTCCTCTCGTCATCTTTAAAAAATTGGGCCATCTCATCCTCATTACTCTTCTTGTCCTTATAAAGCTTACAGCCAACCATTGGCATCCCCATCACAGAATCAATAAACTCCTCATTCACCTCCACTTCCAGTCCCTTTATCTGAAGCTTTTGGTTATGCCATCAAGAAACAAACTTTGCTGAAGCATTTGGGTCGTGCCCATGCAAATGTTCTAGAAATGGTGTGAAATTCTCATGACGCAAAATATTCCATATTTTATTTTCTTCCTCAGACCCATGCTAGAGTGCGGCTCAATTCTATTTTTGTCACCACCCATTTCTTCTGACACTAGAAGAGGTAAACCCTTGGAAAAATTGCTCAAATGAATTCCAACAATCCGAAAGAAACCCACAAAGTGTGTGAGTCGAAATAAAGTAATTAGGCTTAAATTTTTCCACTGCATAATATTATCCCACTCCATCATTTCTCATTAAACTCCTAGCTCTCTCTAGAATGATTGATCCCTCCCCCCATGCACGAAACTCATTTAATCTGACAACCTCATTGGTAAAAAAATCTGCCAAAGAGTTTCCCTCTTGGAAGATGTGAGATATGCGGGTCTCTTCACAATCACTTAACATCATTATACCATCTTTAATTGATTGCTTCACATTATAACTCAGCATATGGGTGTCACATAGATAATTAACTATGTTTAAACAATCGCCTCCAACACATAATTTGGTATATCCCTTCTCCACAACAAATTTTATGCTTGTAAATGCAGCCTACGCCTCGACATAGTGATTGGTCTGATTTCCCAATGGGAGTGCCACCGCACCTAAACACTTGTTTGATTGTTGTTTTTTAGTCATTTTAGACTTTCACCACTACTAAATTTTCATGGGATACTTTTTTATATGGTGACTATGAATTATGGGTTTTTAATTGCATGAGTGCCCTTGGATAATCAATAATATTAGTGGGAAACTCATAGTGGTATACATTTGCACTCTAGTTACCTTTAATGTTACATAACTATATTATTATACAAGGACCTATAATTTTTAATTTATCATGACTTCACACATTCTATAATCATGTTCCATCAAACATAACCTCATACTACTCTTTATCTTCAAGAACCCTCATACATTTATCATCTATTGAGTTATCATGTATGAATTTCCATAACTTTATGTAAATACCTTTTCATTTTATGCATCCATTCCTCCTCCCATCTCATTAAAATTTCACCTACCTTCCATACCATCACTTCTAGTGCCATGAAAAATCCACATTCCTAGTGTCTCCTCTACTATCCCATCCTTTTAGTGTTATTCCTACCTCCATTATTACCATACCTTTCTTTATTCCTTACTCCACCCCTAATTCATTAACTCATTTTATACCCTCTTTCACAATTCATTATGCACCGTGTTTTGTACCTTATGCTAAACCACATCCCACACCTCCTACCATGGTCATGCCTTATTATCATCTCTCTTATTGACCTATCTTTACCTTAAAAAAAATGTCTCATTTTCCTACTAACACCATCCTTGTTGCTTCCTTGGATACACATATTAAAAATATAGATATAATGGAACATAAATTTGATGTTATTTCTAATGGTCAAGACAAAGAAAAATATTTGAAAATATAAAATGCATTGTACTTGCTTTCAATATTGTTAATTATCCTTGACCTACTGGTAGTGTATAACATTGTACCTCCTAATTTATGATTAATTTCATAATTGTGTATGAGATTTATTTACTATTTAGTACCATGATGGAAATGATAAAATACTCTAACACTAGATGAGTGTGAAGCTAAGAATGCAAAGAAAAGAGAAGTAATGAGGCAACTTTGTGAAAATATAAAATTGAAAAACATAGAAGATGATATGCTAATTCACTTCTGGAACATGAACCATCCACTCTATGTAAGAGAGATATGGAATTGGTAGCACAAAGGAAATAAATGTAAAACCTTCGTGAAATGAGAAATTTGAATCTCTTATTTGGAGGAACGTCATCTACAACATGTCAAGATGGAGGCATGCCATCTACTACATCTCATATTGAAAGTACATCATCATTCACATGTAAAGATGGAGGTAAGCCATTTTTCACATCTCAAGTTGGAGGCACACTATATTTCACATCTCAAGTTGGAGCCATGCATCTTTTCCTTCTCAAATCCAAGTTATGTCATATTTTTCATCTCCGGTTGAAGTTATTCCATCTATCCCATATCATCTAAATATTGATGAAATTTGTAATGTTGAGGAAACTTTACCTTTGAAAACACCTCCCATAGTTTTGTATAGAAAGCCTTAGTTTTTTATTGATATTGATGAGAATATTTTGCACCAATGGTTGATAAGATTCCAAAGCATACTTTTTGAAGATATGCTAATAAGATTTGGTAATCATTTTTTGAAAAATTAAATGAAAGTGGAAGATGCCAACTATTTGTAGAAATGATGATAAATCTAAAATTTAGGTCCATTATGAAGATTATTGGGCTAAGAACATTGGATGATTCAAGTGATAAATCTATTGTCAATAATCTAATGAGTGCATATGAGAGTGTGGGTTCCACCTCACCCACCTAAGATAGTAATGTCACATGATGTGTCATTACATTAACAATAGTAAAAAATCAAACCAAGAAATCTTATCTCATTAGAACGATAAGTCAAGCATTGATAATAAGTAGAAAAAATCTAATGGGATCTATTGAAAGGAATCAAAGAGTGGAGGACCCAAATAAAAATTAATTATGGGAATTATGAAGTAGACTACCCTGGAAAGATAAACCAATTTTTGAAGCCTTAAGATCCCTAATTGAATAATTTTGGAAGAATAACACAAGGGTATCTCCTAATAAAAGAGATGTAAGAAGAAGAATTGGTAGTCAAAACTGTGAGCAACTTCCAAATAATTTTTTGAATGACTCAAACACAATTGTTTGCCAAATTTCCAGAGATATATCCTCAAACTAAAATATATCAAAGGTATTTTGAAATTCTAAATCCTTTTTATGTCAAAATTTTAGTGTCGAAAATTATACTCCCTTTAAAGTGAAAGTATAATTTCATGCTCTATTTGGAACTTTCTTTAGTAACCTATCCATTCATGCATTTTAGACATCCTCTAGCCCTAATTCTTCCTATCAACCTAGGAGAATGTGTTAGTACTACCTTAGAAAATTTTTGATAGATAAAACATCATCAATATGACCTTGAAAAGTGCCCTTATGTTGAAGAATTTCTGATTTTAGTAGACCTGAAACACCCAAATTAAAATTTATTGAGTATAAAAGATCTAGATAGGGCGCCCAATGCCCTAGTCTAGGTATTTTTCCCAAAAAAATAACTCTTTTTTTTGTCAGTCTCTAATTTCAAAGATGTAATTTTAAAATGGGCCTTGGTGGAAATTAATTCTGAAAATTAAAATCAAATGAGTTTTCCTACACTTTAATTTATTGTATGTACCACTATATAATCATGAATTATTATTTCAAATTAAAAAATAATCAATTACAAATACAACAAGACTCTACCAAAATATATTCATATTTACAAGTTTTCAAGAAGAATTTCATATTTACCCAAGTTGTCAAAATGATTGAAGTTTTATACCAATAGAATGACACGATGGAATGTTGTTTTAGAGATAGATTTGGATTCTTTTAAGCACCTAATGACTTATTTTCAAAGTGTTGTCATCTTTAGACTTTGATGTACTTGTTTCCCCAAGCAAGGTATTTATGCATTTACATTTTCCTAAGGATATTTTATTTTCTCTTGGGTTGATCTCATTTATGTCATTCAAGAATCCTTCTCTAACATATTTGAGTAGGATTTTTAGCATTTTAGCTCATTACAACCTTAGATACACTTAAGGTTAAGAGAATACACTTTTTATCAATCAATCAATCGACTATTTATGGTAGTAGAAACACCAAAATGGAGGATTGACTTAGAAAAAATCCTATATAGCCACCCCTTTCCCCTCTTTGTTTTGATTTTGTAGGTTCATATCCAAAGATGAAGGATTAATGAGTAGAATTGTAGATTGTAGACTATTGATCTTTAGATCTAAAAGTCATAAAGCCATAATTCACTCTCAATCTAGGGTGCCTAGTGCCCTTGTCCTCTCATTTCAGCCTCATATGTATATCACAAGCAGTGATAAATTTAAGAAACCCCCCTCAAAAAAGATAAAAAATCTTGGTGAATCTTTCTTTTTTTTGAGGAAAAAAAAATAATTTCTATTGGTGAAAATTTTCTTTTTTTTGAAAAAAAAAATTAGTTTTATTGGTGATTTTTTTACATCACTAAAATTTTATGGAAAAATTTGGCGAATCTTAAAAAATAATAGGAAAATGCATTAATTATGATGGCAAATTTATCCAATCTAAAAATAATTCTCATGGAAAATTAGGGGTTCGAGGGTGGAAATTATCGATGAGTTGAAGGGGTAGAATATAATATTTACTTTCTACCATTGTTTTATAATATAGTATAATGACCCTCATTATATTCTACAAGGTAAAATGTAACCATGATCTATAATTCTCATGGGGGCTCAAAACTACTTTTAGATCATTGGTCTAAACACCCTTGTTGTACACTATAAGGTGAAATTTACCCACAATCTATAATTATCATGATACCCAAAATTGTGGGCCCCATGAGCATTACAGATCATCTGTACATTTTACCTCGTGGAATACAACAAGGGCCATTAGATTATATTTAAATCAATGGTGGAAATTAAATATTAGAAATATGGTCCTAAAGCAACTAATAGTTATGATATACTATTGGCGAATTAATATAGATTTCTCTAATAATTTATAAAATTAAGGCAAATCTGATCTAATCATGTACCGAATATTGTGGCAAATTTTTGAGTTAAATTTTTTAATAAAATCAATTATTTGGCGATTTAAATAAGACTATAATAAAATTTTGTAAAAATGTGGCGATTCAAGTCACATTGTAGCTCGAACTATTAGCCAATTGGCGAATATTAGCCACTAAAAAAATCACTGATCACAAGTGCATAAAATTCTACCCTACTCAAATTTGTCTTTTATTTCTAGAATTTTAGTTTCATCTGTGTGGAAAAGTATGTTTTTAGATTAGGTTGCATAGTCAAATTAAATCAAATAATTCACATTTAACTAAATAAAATTTCCAAGCATAAAAGAACTAGATTAGTACAGGTTGGATCTCCTTTCAGGTTATTATCCAATCGCATACCCTTATTGGTTTGGCTTCTAATTTTGATATGTAAAAGGATTAATCTTATTTATCTAGGTACTAGGTATAAGGTCTCTTTTTCCATAATTTTTTTTGATGAACCTGACATATCCTACACTAGTTAAATCTTTTGATTTATATTTACTATTTAATATATTTGAATTATCAATAAAAATTCAATCACTTTTTTTTTGCAAAAACGTGTGTTTGTGTTTCAAAGGAAAGTGTTATTTGTGTAGTTTTGGGAAATTATTAAAATTATTGTTTACTTTCAGTTCTGAAATATATTAGATTTATAGATAAATTTGATAAATTTTTCTCAATTAGTGCATGGTTTGGTAAAAAGAATATCATTTTTGCAAAATTTGGAAACCCTAGTTCATTACATTAGCTTACATTTTACAAAATTGGGTAAAAACTATGAAAAAATAGTTTAACATTTGGACTATACCTATCTTAGACCTCTATTGCCTATAACCATTGTCACAAAACTCAAACGTTTTCACAACTATCAACCTAGTCTAGGGCACTCAATGCCCTTGACCTACTTAGTTTTGATCATATTTCAAGTGTAGACTGATATCTATGTTCCATGTGAAAATCTAAATCTTATTTCTCAAATCTATGTCTATGATAGATCTATGAAGCGATATTTTAACATAGTTAGCATTAATAAACATAAAAAAATAGTTGAAATTCAAAATAACCTCTTGGAGAAAGTATATTAATTTGATCATGTTAGATCTTTTTCTAAAAAAAATTTATACATGCCATAAGTATTTTATTAGTGATGATTTTGACATGCTATATGATTCTCTTGAGGACTTCATCTCACCTAAATTGTCCACTAGGGCTTCTAAGATTTCAAGATTTCAAAGAACAATCGATTCCATCACACCTCAATTGGTTAATTACCCACTTTCAAATCAACCTCAAACATAAAATCAACTTGTGCTTATTATTGTATCACCATAAAACAAACAAAAAGACCCTAGTCATATCTTAAAATTTACAAGACAATTAACTCAATGTAATCACATACAACAAAATATATCACAACAAAAACACTATCATTTCATTACTCATAGATACAACACACAAAAAAACAAACAACCATAGAAAACTATTGGAACAATGAAGAATATACCCTCCAACACTCTAATTTTTTTTCATTGATGTCAACATTTGATTGGTGATAGTTTATGTCGATCTAGTAAACTATGTTTCTGGTATTTTGATTTGGTAATTTGATCCAGAACTATTCATAGTGGAAGATCGCTCCATGATATTTTGATATATTTTTAAGGACTACTAATTGCATATTTGGAAAAAAAATTAACAATTTTGGTTGAAAGATATGGAAGATATAAATGATAGATGTTTTTCCTCCAATATTTTTCTAGTATTGGTGTAAAATGGTATGGATCTTCTTTTGGCCAACATAGTTAAGTGGTGTACACTTTGTGGATTTTGTGGTGAGATCCTTATTAAGTCTAAGATGACTTATTATGTGTCTTGCACATTTGGTTTTGAAGAAAAGAATTTTTTGAGTTGAGATGAAAAGCTACATTTGAATTGATTATGTGTACATCTAATTAAGTCAACCTAATTGATGTATGAAAATGTATTGTGCATATATATGAAACTCTATAGTGTAGTAATATGTGATATTTAATAAGCACTAATGTGCAACTGTGTGATATTGTGTGAAATTTTGTATTTGGTGTGCACTTGCAACACTTGGTGTAGTGGCAGTAGTAAAAGGTAAGAAGGAAAAGCATAGTAGTCTTGCAACAGTTAATATAACTTAATCCTCTACACCTAGCACCAAAGCCTCCAAGAAAATAAACGTACCCCCTATTGTACCATCGACCACCCTCAAAAAAAGAGTAAAAAATAAATAAATAAGGAAAAGGAACTTGAGTGATGTTGTGCAAGAAGAGATAGACCTTGGATTGAAAGAGGAAAGCTAGTTGAAAAGGAATAGAAGAAGCAATGTCTCCATAAGAAATGAAGAAGTTGAAACCCAAGAAAATGTTGATATCTTATCTGATGAAGAGACATAAGATGAAATGGAAGCTTTCAAAATCCATGTGCATAATAAGAAAGGTGAAGAAGGCACGACAAAACCTATGGAGGACTTTCCTAGCTCTTCTCTGGTAAGAGAACACTCTCCTTTATAGATGGAATCTCTAGTAAATAATATGGTAGAGTCTAAGGATTTGCTAGCTATTACTAGATTATTTGATGAAGTTGATGAAAAGGATAAGAAAACAAATGTAGATTCTTTTAGTCATTACATGGTTATTTTTAATGATTCTATGGAATCTATAAGGAAGAAGGTGTCTAACAATGTTCAGGAAGCATTAGTACATAGAAGGCATGAAGATGTAACTGTTGAGGAAAAAATCAAATCTGATGCCTTAAACACATATGGATCCTCCTTATCTGAGGAAGATGCAACTGCCTTGCTAAAATAATTTTCCCAGTTGTTTAGAGTGAAATAGAGAGTCACTCTTCTAATCACTAGAGAGAAGAACAGTACCGAAAGTTTAAGGAAAGAAACTTATGATACAATAAGGGAATTGGAAAATAATTTTGGGATGAGAACCAGTTCTTCATCTCGTATAGCTCAAGCATAGGATCCATCTATTGTCAAGGATATTTATGTATAAGTAAAGCAACATATTGTTTTGAATAAGGTTGGTGATGAACATGTTGTCTTAGAGACATCTTCCCCTTCAAATGATACAAAGGAAACAACTAGTAAACACACTAAAGAACAACAAAAAGGTGAATCAAGTAAAAATCCAAAACAATATCATGATAATACCGGGAATAGGGAAGAAGAAGATTAGAATAACAATGAGGGAATCAACGTTAAATGGGCCAATGATAGAAAATATGATGAATAAAAGGAGGAAGAAAAGAAAGAAAAACCATCAAGAAAACCCTTTGGAGAGGAAAAAGAAGAGAAAGAAGAGAATAAAAAAGATAAATAAGTTGGAAGAAGTGAATAAGAATTCCCCAAGACAACTGAGCCATAAAATCCATCTGGAGAATCATCCAAAAGTAATCTTAAAGATATGTTGACAAGGAAAGAAAGGAATTAGCCTATGCTACCACCTCAATTAGTTCAAATTTTTTCACATCCAGGTTCTATGGATCTAAGTAAGATGACACCTATAAAAAGGATAAAGGTTTGTGGTATTTTTATTTACTTTGAAACACATTAAATTGAACATACATTTTAGAGAGTGAATGCATTGGTAAATGAAGCTATTAAGGATTTACAGGAGACCACCCTTGGTGCCACAATTGATGATTCTTTGGCACCTATTGAAAACTTAAAATTCTTTGTTGATTGTGTCAAGGAATATACCCCTAGCCTTAAGATACAAATTGAGAAAGAGGTAGAGTCAAGACTCTTGGAGAAAATGCTACTTGTACTATACAATAAATTTGCAATCACAAACAACAGAGTAATGCAAATTCTGAAAGAGGTAAAGGATTCTAATGAGGAAGCTCATATATTGTTTGTATATTGTATGTGATGGCCCGATTCCACTTGAGGCATTAAATATCTAATGGACACAATAGAGTCTCAACTTGAAAATGCCTTTGGAACCTACAAGATTGTAGATGATAGAAATTATACTACTTGGACTTTTATTGAAATCTTACAGAGCAATTTTTTCACCCTACAAATGTAGAAAGAAGATGTTGTGAGGCAATTCAAACAACTTGGAGATCTGGTAATACCCAGACACATTCCTATATCATATGCCCTGGTGGATGCAGAAAAACTTGAAAAGATGAAACTTAACCCATCCACTCTAGAAGAAGGAGAAGAATTCTTATTTGAATTGGAATCATTGCACAAAAAACTTGTTAGAGAGAAGGGGGTCTAGGATGAAGGAAAACCGGCTTGGGAAGAAATTCTCAAGGAATTACAAGGTGCCTCTAGTTAAAAAAAATCTACATTTATTTTTTATTGTTTTTGAGTTGATCATCAGGATGCCCTTCTTCCTTGATGTTAAAGGGGGAGAAGATAGAAGATAGGGTTATGATAGAAGATACTATTGTATATAAAATTTTGGTTTTGATCTTGGAGAAGTTTTCTTTAGTTTGTATAGTTGGTAGGGGGAGTGAAGATAGTTTTTGAGATCCATTTTTGGCACATGTTGCCATCAATGAAAAAGGTGGAGATTGTTGGAATAATGAAGAAGATTCCTTTTTTCCCTATGGTGTGTTGTCATTGATGCTAACATTTGATTGGTGATATTTTTTCTCATCCGGTAACTGTGTTTCTGTTATTTTGATCTGGTAATTTGGTCTGAAATTGTTCACAATGGAAGATCACTCCATGAGATTTTGATATATTTTTAAGGACTACTAATTGCATCTCTAGACAATTTTTCAATGATTTTGGTTGAAATAAATGAAATATACAAGTGATATATGTTCAACCTACAATATTCTTCTCAATATTGGTGCAAAATGGTATGGATCTTCTTTTGGCCATAATAGTTAAGTGGTGTACACTTCATGGATGATGTGGTTAGATCCTTATTAAGTCTGAGCCAGCTTATTCTATGTCTTGCACATTTAGTTTTAAAGAAAATATTTTTTTGGGTTGAGCTCACAAGCTACATTTGAATTGAGTATGTGTACATCTAATTAGGCTGACCTAATTGATGTATGAAAATGTAATTACGCATATATATGAAACTTTGTAGTGTAGTAATCTGTGATATGTGATATGTAATTGTTGAACACCCAAAATACTGAGAGGGGGGTGAATTATTATTTTAATAAACCATTTAATTGTTAACCATTCAATAATCAAAACATATCTAGCTGTAATAGTAAATAAGAACATGAAAGGAAGCATAAATACACCAGGATTTTTACGTGTAAAACCCAAAATGGGAAAAACCATGGTGAGGACTAACTCACCATATGTTATAACCAATTATAATATATTACAGGGCACACTACCATGACTCGCTGTCCTTGAAAAGCTCACAGCTTGAAGTAAATACAAAAGAAGAGTGACTCACTACCAAAATGATGCACAGATGAAATACACCTTTTGTGTGTCGATTTCAATTCCAATTAGGATTTTAAATACAAAATATTTCTTTGATTTGTAGGTACATAGAAAATACATTAAGAGTATACAACTTCACACAATAGATACACATCACTGCTTATTACTTATTTGCTTGTCAGACACTTACACAAACACACAGCTATCTATGTATATCACATGTCATATTCAATAAAAAATATGTTTTGTATCTATAAATTATTACACCTTCATACATCAATTAGGTCAGCCTAATTAGATGTACACATAATCAAAATGTAGCTTGTCAGCTTAACCCGAAACCCTTTTCATCAAAAAAAATGTGCAAAGCATAAACTTAGGTCAACCCAGACCTAATAAAGAAATTCTTGAACTCATGAATGAAATGTACATTTTTTATCTATGTCAGGTAGAAGAAGACTCATCCTAATTACACAAATTATACTGAGCAGAATATAGTAAGTTGAACTCTATCATACATAAATTTTATTCCTTTCAACAAAAACTGCTAAAAAATTGTGCATAGATGCAAATAATAGTCCCTATCATCATATTAAAATATCATGGAATGATATTCTATTGAGAATTTTTTTGGACCAAATTACCAGATCAAAATAACAAAAACATAGTTTTTTCTAAATTGACAAAAACTATTACCAACCAATGTTGGCATCAATGAAAACACACTGGAGGCATCTTCTTCATTATTCTAGAACAATCTCCCCCTTTCTCATTAATGAAAACATGTGTCAAAATTTGGATCTCCAAAAAACTAACTTTTCTCCCCCTTTCAACTGTATAGACTAAGCAAAAAATATACATATTCTCCCCCTTTGAAATCAAGGACAAAGGGTGTCCCAATGATAACCTCAAAAACAATCAAAATAAATGTATAAAAAATTTAACTAGAGCTGGGGGCACCATCTAGTTCTTTGAGAATAGCTTCCCAAGTTGGTTTTCCTTCATCCCAGATCCTTTTCACTCTGACTAGTGTTTTCTGCAGTGATTCTAGTTCAACCAAACATTCTTCTCCTTCTTCTAGAGTGGATGGGTTAAGTTTTATCTTATCAATTTTTTTTGCATCCATTAAAGCATATGACACAGGAATATGTTTGGAAATAAGTAGATCACCGAGCTGACCAAACCATCTTATTGCATCCTCTTTTTGCTTCTATAGAGGGAAGAACTTATTCTGTAGGTTTGTAATAGAAGTACAAGCTATAAACACATAAAAATGACCTAGGCCAGCAAGCTCTATTTTACCACTTTCGTCCTAGCATAATTATGGCATTTTAATTATGTCTTTTGTCCACCTTCAACTATTAATTAAATAATTCGTAATTATTTAATTAATTCATGTCATTTTATTCTTCATGATTATTAAATAAATAGCTCTTATTTATTTATTAATGCATCACTAACTATCTAAAGTCTTCTCATAGTTAAATAAATTTCTCAATTTATTTAATTAATCTTTGCCACTTATGTCCTGATTATTAAATAAATATATTTTATTTATTTATTTAATATGTCACTAATTCTCAATTCTTCTTATAATTAAATAGATTTATTAATTTATTTAATTAAACAATCACCTTCTCTAAATTAAATAATTATTTTAATTATTTAATTGCCTTATTTGACATTTCCCTCATTTTAAATAAAACAATTTATTTAAAATGGTCTCACATGGTTAACTGTAACTTCTTTTAGTAAATAATCTCAAAATCAATTATTTACTATCACACTAAATCCATATTTTAATTCAAAATGGTAATATTCTTCTATAAATCAACTAATTACTAAAATTCTTGATTTTTCAAATCTCATCTTCTTCTTCAATCTTTATCTTCTTGATTTTAACTAATTTGCATCTCACTGTCACATTTATTCTCCATCCTTGATTTAATCTCTTAAATTAAATCTTGTCCACTCATTTGGGAATCTTACCCTAACCCTAATTGAGAGTTGCCATTTTGAATCTTGATCGTTGATTCTAGGGCATTTCTCAATCTTCAATCTCATTCGTCCATCCAAAATTGCATTTTCTATAAAATGCCAATTTTGTCCTCATTTTTGAGATCTCTTATCTTGCATCTTGAATCTCTTAATTTAATCTTGAATATCTTGAATAATCTTTGAATCTCTTTGAGTTTTAAGATTGTCTTTGTTTTTTTATCATTTAGCTACTTTCAATAATTGGATATAGGATTTAGTT